>JAWWMK010005524.1:15701-29611 GCA_035047105.1 Galeopsomyia nigrocyanea
GTAAGGCAACGTGTCTGACCGAACGTGTGCCTGAACCCCTAAAAATTCATATACATTTTTCAATATGTTTGTGTTAACGGCAATTTTGATTTTCAATGACTCACTTGAATTTGGTGCTCCAAGTATACATGATTGCGGCAATAGGAGGCACGTTAACATCAATGGCCACTTCATTTTAGATCTGTAAACAGAAAAGACTTAATATTAACAATTTTACTCATTCACAGAACTTTTCAATAAAAATATGAATGATGTTTTATAACCCCCCTACTCTGATATTTAATAATGCAAATGTGCGCTTTAATAGAGCATAACAATGCTCTATTGTATACAGGAAGTAATAATACCATTGTTAAATAAGGGCTACAATGTTATATCCTCATAAACACATTTAACGACGGTTAGGGACAATGGGTAGTATGTTTCATTACGGAAACTCTTATTACAGTCATTGTAAAGTAATTACCAAAAAAAAGTACTTCGAAATAATCTCGAGTCAAATTACATCCACGAGATCTTTCTACTCGATTACCGTTTTTTTTTTTTTTAGCCAAACGAAAATACCCGCGAATAGACGAAAATAAACTGAAAATTCGGTTGAAATATTCCTAGTAGAATCTCTCCAAAGTTACCTCGCTATATCGCGTAGTTTATACGTTTCTAATCGCGTTGTGCGGTTCATAATGCACTAACGAGACATTCAATCAGTGCATCCGAAACGAAGACGCGCGAGCGAGCGAGCACGCGTGTGGCCAAAACAAAGGTAAAATTGAATCAGCGCTATATGTACGTGATGTGCTTTATAGTGGTGCCGCGCTCGCGGAGTCATTAATCCAATCGTGACAAGAATATCCAGTCGGCTAATTGAATTCGGCAGCTAATATCAGCGCGCGCGAGCGCCCCTCAGGCAAACTTTATTTCTCTTTATTAGCCCCGACAGAGTACCAAGAAAGATGAGTGTGGAGTTTTTATCTCGTTTTTTTTCCTCTATATCTTGTTTATCGTAGGGCTCTGTTTTAATTAGTGCATTTAGTACGGCATCCTACTCGAGACGGTATCTGATATAGAAGGGCTGGATATTAAATTTTTCAATGAACTTCTTAACAGGACGGAAGTTAAAACGATTTAGTGCCGGATGGTATAATAATATCAATGCGGTTCTCCAGAATCTAGAAGATTCAAGATGCTTTCATTTTAATAATTGATTCTGTGAATTCAATTCTGCTATTAAATTTATGCTGCATCAGTGAGAATCTATATTTACAATTCATCCGGATGGTAGATTTTGAATAAATTATAAACCTCGGCAGGTCATGTAATTTCATAATTGAAGTATATTTAATCAATGCTAATTACGTTCGTCTTTCCACAATATTTATTAAATATGAAGAAATGCAATTACTTATTATATCAATAATGTATTATATAAATGTGATCAAAAACCCTTTTCATGCGCATTAAACTTATTGCCAAATATTGATTGCAATCTTTTCCGTACACATCACTTTGCATAGCTTTAGTAATAATAATTTCAATTTATATCATTCTTTTACCAACGCAATGAACTAGGTATTAATATAATTTTTTCATGTAAAAGCCAGCAATATCACTCAAAATCCAACAACAACGACAACAACAAGAAAAATCCAGCAGCTAATAGCGAAATTACAACAAAATATTAATCATCATGAGCGCGCAGTATCTCTGAGATAATCCCCACTCTAGCAAACGAAGCTCCATTGCTCAAGCAAGAGAGAGTGAGGTAAGGATATCGAGGTGCAGCTGAGAGCATTAGGAGAAGTGCATCTGCGGGATTGTAGATAGCTCGGTCTAAAGCCAGAGAGAGAGAGAGAGAGAGAGAGAGAGAGAGAGAGAGAGAGAAGAGGTAGCTAGCTTTCTCTCCCTTCCCACCCTCCCTTCTACCTCCTTAGCTCGCTTCTCGTACGTTGCTTCGCTCATTTAGCAACGAAGCTCATCTCTTGCACGAACAATTGCAGTTCCGAACAGCCGGCAGCTGTGGTTTTATCGTTAATGCGAGTAGAGAGACGAGCGAGACTCGCCAACAGCATTCGCGAGAGATATCGCGAATATTTGCACACTCTTATCATCGCGTAATATCTTATCTTTGTTGTTTTTTAGAAATGAATTTCGCACGGTAGGTTTTTTATTGCGAGTGTGACCGATTGAACCTCATTGCTGATCGATGGTTATGATTTGATATGTCCGTGTTATGAGATATCAATGGCAAGGTATATGTATTTCAGGAATATTGATTTCTCGTTTAATATTTAATAGGAAGCTATGCGGTAATGCTATCGGAGCATCAAAAGCGATAATGCAACGTAGATGTGATAAATATTTCAGAACATTGTGATGGATGTTGTTCAACCCTGTAATCTATAACTATGTATGTATGTACCTTCAATTGAAAAAATCCTTTGGGTTCAGAAATCCTCCCTAAAATATCTAATCCTTCTTTATTTTTTTGAACTGTAGTTTTCTGAATTTTCATCATAGATAATTTGACAGAGCAATACAAAATCGAAAATTCCCATAAATAATATTAACATTTAGCAATTAACAACAATAATCGAGTATAATTTTCTCACGGTACATAGAGCAAAGCAGCTGCAAACGCGGTGCTCACTCACTTACTCAACGCAAACGTGCGTTTGCACACAATGCAGTGCTCGCGCATTCATACACACATTAAGGGGAGGTGGGATGGGAGGGAGCAGAGTACGCGGTGCGTTGTAACCACATGCGGCACATACGCGGCCGGCGTTGTACCTCCGGAATATACACGAACCTACCGCGTTGGCTGCCTCCTCTTGATGGGGGAGTTGGCGGAACAGTTGCGGACGTTCTTAATTACGAAAAAATGAAATTAGTGCTACTGCTGCTCCTGCTGCTGCTACTGCTGCCGACGCTATGTGTATGTTGCTTGCCTTTTATGCGAATACCCCCGTCTGAGCTCTACTACGACTACTATCTCTTCCTTTCTGTTTCGTTTTACCCACGTCTCTGCAAGCTTTTTGGATTTTCAGAATACAGCTTTTATTTAAGTTCCTATACTTTTTTTTTCTAAAGGGCTGCTTTTGTAAATTGCGTTGAGCGTTGGCGTAATTAATTAGCTAATTTGGAAAATTTTAATTTCGGCTCTGTAAATAGGATAGAATTAAACCACAATATGAAAGATTTCACGTTTGTTATTCAACAAACAATTCTGAATATGCGTATATATTTTCGATGTTTATTATGGTTTCAATGAACCGTTTTACTATATTAAAATCGGTATTATCATTTCGCGGAATAATACAAACGTGCTACTGTTCACAATATTGTCAATCAATAATTGCAATTTTCGATGCGAGTATGTTAACAATTTCGTGAATATTCACTTGAATGTTATTTAAGATAGTAATCATATAAAATATGTTCACTGTGTCACGATTGTTCCATGTTGTATACATATTCACATGATGAGCAAACAGTATTCGGTTTCAAACGATGTTTAACAAGAGCGATCCAATAATTACTTTTCATGGTATTATCTCCGTTCAACTGGTATATAAAATAATCAAAAATAAACTGATTTCAATAATATTTCTGGCGAAATATCAATCGACAATGCCAAGTATTATCTTTCAAAAATCTATTAACAAATTGAAATGAAACCGGAAAATACAATTTGCTCGAGTAAAATAACATTTAAAATCCGAGAAAAAAAGGTCAAACATTCTAAACTGAATCCGCCATTTCGTCCATCGCTAATTAGTAAAAAAGAAAAAAAAAGAAAAATCCGCAAACAAGCGAAAAAAAAGTTGACTCTGCTAAAAGTCCGAAAAACTACGTTAACTAGCATCATTTTTCGCGAGTCTCTCTCTCGCGCGCTCGTATCTTCATCAGCGTACATATACAAAGTTAAAATTTCAGGCGAGCGCGCTCTTAATTACGACATCGCAGAGTCTGGTCTATGTGTGTGTGTGTGTGTGCTAGCTGCACATCATTCCTAGAATTACGAGAAGCCACGAGCTCCGCGCGTCGCCTTAATGCGCCGAGCGAGAAAACATGTTCGCCACAAGAGATGAATTATGACCAGCATGCTGTGTGTGTGTGTGTTACACTGGCCAGAAGAAGATCTACTCGAAAGATATATAATGGACACGAGAGAGACAGAGTGAGACGCTCGCCCGCGCTGCCAACACCACCACTCGACCCTGTTTTTTTTTCAAGCTACTGCTGTAAAAAAAAGTCGTTTATACGTTCTGGATTATTAGTTTTATGTCATCCTCTTTTTTTTGTTGTTGAGGCGTAAAAAAGGTTATTTCGTTGAAGTTCTTTTTTTTACATTCTTGACAAGGTTTCCAGAAACTTTCAAGCTGTAAACTTGAATTTTCACGTTTATCTTTATTCGGAGCACGAAGTAGCTTTAGTTCAGACATTAACCCAGAAATATAAAAATTTCGAAAACTTCTCAGCGCAGTAATAAAAAAAAACGTTTTTCAATACTCCAGACAAAAAGGATTTCTTTCTTTCATTAAATGTTTCAAAATTTACGAGCAATCAAAGTCCTTCAAAAATCTCCCAGAATCTCAAAATTCAAAAGACACACCTACACAGAAACAGTTTCAAACACGTAAGCATTGGAATCAAAGGTCGAATGCCAGCACGTACTCGCGGCAATAAACTAATATCCGTGCAAATAGACTCTCGAGCTGATTTAGTTAGTTGGGCAAGCGTGAGAGAGAGAGAGAAGTGGTGAGCTTCTATACGTATTCGAGAGATGGTTTCTGTCGCGATACGTGTATATGCGTGTAAGCCCTTCGCCTCTATATACGGATGTAATCGTCGTACCAGTGACTATGCCCGATAGCAATTTCATACACTGATCAAACGTTTGCCGATAATATCGCGCGCGCGTGGCTGCTGGTGTGCGATATTGCGGCGGCGAAATTACTTATCAGACGGTTTACGTGCACCACCGTTCCTCCGCCATCCACCGCCCCCCTTTTCCGAATGCGTTCACTATACAGTGTTAGATGTATATTTGTGTGCGTATATATACAGCTGCTACGGAGCTTACTTGCAAGTTTACTTTGATCGAGGCTTATCGTGTGAAAAGCTTTGCTAATTAGCTGTCTGGATTGTATTTGTTAAGTGCCTGAATAAATGTAAGATGTTTAAAAAAATATAATCATACATATTTTCGAATAAAATACGTCATTGCCAGTCGATTATATGACGAAATTCAGAAAACAATACCTATTTTCTGAGGACCAGAATTGAAAAAATTTTTTTCGCCGTTAGGGCCTCCGGACCTGTTTCCTCTTCTTATTTAAGGTATATAGTAACAGAAAATGCTCGTGAACATTAGAAAAGTCCGCAGGAACTACTTTTTTCAGCATTCTTTCAATATTAATAACAAACTAAAAATGTAATTATTTTGCAATGTTTTTGATAACTTGTCACCGGATAATTATTTTTGAATGAAACTTTTTTTTACGTAAAGGTCTTCTTTTTTGCTATCATTTTGAGTGGTCAAAAATGTTTCTAGTGGTTTTAGAAGCCGAGAAATCAGTATTTGAAGAAATGCCGTTTTTCGCCTATTTTCAGTGAGAAAAGCCCATGTGATTATAATGGGAAAATGCCGAAAAAGTAGTTCCTGCAGATTTTTGTAAAGGTTCATGAGAATTTTTCGTTACCATATACCTTAAATAAGAAGAGGAAATAGGTCCGGAAGCCGTAGCGACGAAAAAAAAATTTTCAATTCTGGTCCTCAGCAAATAGGTCTTGTTTTCTGGATTTCATCATGTACGAGAATCCGTTTACCAATCATCAATTTCTTCCCAAAGAAATTTTCAGTCTAGATTGCTAATAGTTTGTATTCTAAGGCGTGTAATAACAAACAACAAACTTCATCGAATGGTAAATCCGCAGAGTTAGTCTCTCTATATCCTCGCGCACTCGTTACAAACAAGCGCTAACTAATCCATCTCTGGTCAGGCGGAAAAAGCCACACGCCATAAACCGAGTGGCAATCCCTGCTGCTACTACTGCTGCTGCCGCTGTCGCTGTGAAGCCAATCTCGGCGTGGACAACTGTGTGTATATGTGTGTGTGTGTGTCGGTGCGTCGACGTTGGATCTTCATCAAAAAGCCCAGAGCTTCCACACGGTGAAGCCTCAAATTACAGCAAAACACAAACAATGCTCTGCTCGTGCAAGAGAGAGAGAGAGAGAGAGAGAGAGAGAGAGAGAGAGAAGCAAACTTGCTAAACGATCAAACTCTCTCGCACACAGTTACAATTGCCAAGCTTGGTTCGAGTATATAGTCCCTCTCTCTGATCGATCGCGCGTAGCCAGTGCGCGCCTCAGAGAGATGAAACTACGAGAACAAGATTGGATATCCTCTCTCTCTCTCTCTCTCTCTCTCTCTCTCTCTCTCTCTCTCTCTCTCTCAGTCGACGTCTGAGAATAATGGACACGCGGGCGTAGGAGAATTTGCCTCGACATTACCGGCAGATGTCTGCGATGCAAATGGGCGCGCATAGTTCGCTGCTATATAGCTCTGACTCTCTCTCTCTTTCTCTCTTGCTCTCGTGTTCCCTCTCCAGCTTTCTTGTCGGCATTGCGCCGTTGGACGCAACGGCCTCGATTTGAATTAACGGATGAATTTTAAAAAGCTCCGGAGACTGCTGCTACTGCTTCTGCTGCTGCTGCTGCTGCAGCTTGCAAGCGCCAAGATGACTTGGCGAGAATTGCAAATTTATGGATGCAGCGAGCGAGCGAGCGAGCAAGCGAACGAACGAACGTCTCAGGAACTCGAATTTTGTTAGCTTCGGGATGTAACTGAGGATTTCTGGATTAGTTTTTGGATATATATAGAGAGGCAATCGACGTTGAACGACGGAGATTAATATGTATGATTTTTTTTTAATAATTGGGAATGAAATGAAACTAACGTTACCACAAAAATTATTACAAAAATCATACCTTAATACAAGAGTCATTAAGTATAGTTATAGCTTTAAATGACTGATTGATCTTTTGGTTAAAAGCCATACAGCATCTAATAACCAATAGTCAACACTCAACTGCGACAGCTAATTGCATTGAGAAAGTGATTCGAGCGAAGTGATTGGCACAGAGAGAGAGAGAGAGAGAGAGAGAGAGAGAGAGAGAGAGCAAGCGCTAGATCAAAGGGTCAAGGTGCATTAAGGTTAGAGGCGTGTGCACAGAGATGCATCTTAACCGCCAGCACGTCCAAATCGGATTATTGACATATTGATTGAAAGACGCACGGCTTGCCAGAAGATATACGACGGAATAATTAATAACCGTGAAATTGGTGATGTTGGCTTAGCTATTATAGCCGAATTTTAGATTGTTATATTCGCGAGATGAAAATTTACCAGCATTAACGTTTTAAATATTGTTTTTAGATTAATTAAAAATAAAAAAATAACTGTATTATAATGTTAATTAAGTTATATCAAACTGATTCTAGATTAAATTTTGAATAAAATGTGAAAAGGACAAATAATATTATGCTCTACAAAACTCATTTTATAATATGAGATATTATCGATAAAGTTATAATGAACTACATTGTTAAGATCAGATATGCTATTCGAGCTTACAAAGAACCTGTAGAAGAAGGGTAATTTATCTTCAGCAAATGAAAAGAGCCAATATCAACGATGCATATCCATTATTCTCGAGACACAATATCATCGAGCAAAAATAGAAAAAATAATAATAACAAAAATACAAATACGCAGAACAATTAAAAAAAAACTCGGAAATCCCTCGACAGTCGTCCTCGATATATCGGGCAAGTGTATTTTTCATTATCCACAATCCAACAGGGGGGAAGGAGGAATGCACATGTCGACGTTTTGTTTCCATATCGACGAGCAATGCAATCGATTCCATGCGATACATAAGCGCTGCGTTATTCGATGCAGCTTAAAAAGCATCGGTGAGCTTCGTTGCGTTGAATAAAAAATAAAAGCTACACCCACGTTTGACGTGAGCTTCGTACTTTACTAAACTCCTCTTTTTTTCTCTCTGTTACGATGCCAACTGTATACTTTCTGTCTATTTTAGTATTGGTTTTTGTAAATAAGGCGAGTTGTTGTTGCTGCGAGTGAAACATTGGTAAAGTCATTTTGTATTGAAACATTAAAAAAACG
Organism: Galeopsomyia nigrocyanea; assembly: GCA_035047105.1. NCBI lineage: Eukaryota > Metazoa > Arthropoda > Insecta > Hymenoptera > Eulophidae > Galeopsomyia > Galeopsomyia nigrocyanea. The sequence goes on from JAWWMK010005524.1 coordinate 23,898, forward strand.
AGTATTGAACAATATGTTTTTAGTTATATCAAATGTATGATTCGATTAAAAATTTTGAAAAGACTACCATACAATATCGGATATTGAGAGTTGAATTTTTCATTTGCATTCGCTTCTTCGTTATTGGAAAATAATTATCAGAGAAATTGTGTTTACTAATTTCATTCAGGATAACACATTCAGTAGCTTTGATAAATCAATGGAGAAATGTATCATCGATCTTATAAACAATTTAATATCGTTCAATTAACTTTAATTTATTAATGCTCGCAATAAAAAATGTATGACATTCAATGACAGTGATTTTCTTTTTGATCACGATTGAACAAAGAAGAGAAAGAAAAAGAGCAAAAAAAAAGTATTTCACGAGTTCTCATTGTCAAGCGTAATTACAAGGCTTTACGCCTGAAGAATTCGAGGATTTTGCAAAAGTAGACAAACGCAGCGAATGACAACGAGGAGAGGGAAATCAAAAGAGAGAGAGAGAAAGAAGAGGCAAGCACGGTACGAGATTTAATTAGCAGCAGTTAACGGTCAAAGAAGTTTTCGACGCTACGAGCTTGCAAAGGGAGAAACGACACGAAACGCAGCACTGCGCTGATCTTTGCTCCCTCTCTCTCTCCGTCTCTGTGTGTCTCTTTGTGCTGCGCTATTCAGTTCCCAATTACTACCACTGTGATAACGGACCACAACACAGTATAAGCCGAGGCAACTGATGATGAACAGCTTTGGCGGTTGCACACAGGAATTTCCAGTGAAGTCCCGCTCCTGTTATCGTTGAAAATATCAAGCATTCCGTTCATTGAATTTCGTTGGTGCATTAAGTTAATCGTGCTCCGTACTGTTTATCGATGCGCTCGCTCGGATAATACATAGTTATTTGGTAGTATAATCGACCGACAGATGAGTACTATCGGTATTGTCACGCGACTAATATGTCATCTTTAGGGATACTAAAGTTATGCTTTATCGATTTTACATTTGTCGCAACTAGTATTTTTTACTTTAATTTTATTTAACTTTCCTCAACATCTTTTAAAATTAATTTTCGTTATCTAAAAGAGCTGAACAACCTTTAACATGAAAGTTAAACTACACTATCAATCATATGAATATCAGAACAGCATAATCGCAATAAGCGTCGACTACAAACAGCAACTCGTTCGTAAACTTTTTTTTTTTTGTTCAAATCAATTATGCTCAAAACATCCGCGCGAGTATATCGCAAACACGTAAATTTTCAAGGAGTATAAAATAATAATTTCGCAACAAAAAAAAAAGAACTTGTTGGATCAGCAAGGGAAATAAATATAGATCTGGAGGAAAAGGCAGAAGAGGAAGAAGGAGAAAAAAAATAGAAGCTCGAAGATCGGCGATCAGCAATAAAAACTTCGTTTTATTTCTTGCACGGCTATAAAGTGTTTTACATGCAATTCCAGTGCCCTACGGCGCAGACATTCGTTTCTCAGCGGTCGTGGATCGATCTTCGCCGTTTCCGACTTGACTTTCCATCCCTCTTACCCTCGTTCTTTAGCTCTCTCTCTCTCTCTTTTTCTCCCTTGCCGAGCGTTGAATTTACGAGTGTCGCCAAGAGTGTCTTCGTCTTACGGAAGGTGATTATTGTGCGTCTCGCTTTTTCAAGAATTTACAGTGGCCACTCGACTCGTAAATTCTCCCATCCTTGCATCACGATCTTTTCTCAATAATCGAAACCGACGTCTTGCTCCACATTTCCCGTGTACATCGCAACTTCGCACAGAAAAAAAACGTTAAATCCTACGTTTGTATTTGAAAAAAAAATCTACAACCGAAAAAGTAGTACGGCATAATCGTGACATTTGTCACAATCAAACTCTCGTAAAACCAACAGGGAGTTTATATGATACGCGTCAACGAGATACGTACACACAGAGGAAAAGGGGGAAAAAAAGAGACGAGCGATCGACGCACATCTCTCTCTTTCCGATGTGTCGCTGTTTATATCAAAAAGAGCGAGAGGATATATACATATAACGAGCGGAATAGAAGCTCGCGCGCGATACGCAAACTTCAGGACGAGTAAACGTGTATATATACGGGACGAGGTAGAGAGAGTTCTACCGGGACTATACGTGTACACACAATACGCGAATGCAGTTGTAGCAGTTATAGTGTATACGCAATCTACAGTGCAATGCGCCGGTTGATAAACGATGCCCCCCCCCCTTTTGCGCGCCATTATGAGGTAGATTTGAGCGTAGCCCGAGTGACGAGTAATAGTTCTGTCGCGCACATTGTTGTGGAGATAAGGACAACCGGGACAAGCGGCTGATTTATTATTGCCGGTGCAAGTGCTGCCCCCACATCCCTCCACCTCCACCTATTGTAATAAACTGAATTCACCATTGATGTAATTGCGCTAGAGAGAGAGAGAGAAGCTTCGTCTGATTGAGCTATCTCGACGTCGCCTGTTTGGGTATTTATTTGCGTTTCCGAGTGTGATGTTGGACGATTCTTGGTTGTTATAGCAGCACACGAGAGAGATTCAAGCGGCTTTTGCTGAGTTAGTGTTGGTATATTTAGCGCGAGTATTAATTTATCAACTAAAGAGAAACATTATTCATTTTCCAATGAATTTCAACTTATCACTCTACATAAAAAAAAAGAAGAGCAACAGTAAGGATGACTGATTGAAATGGAAAAGGCCACGACGAAGAGTTATAGCGTCAATGGCGAGTGTATAATGTACTGCGCCGCTCCCCTCCGCGCGATCGCGTAGAATAAGAGGCGAAACTCCGCGCCGCGGAGCTTAATAACGAGACAATGAGCGGCGTCATTGTTGTCTCGAGAAATCACGAGGAATGAAGATAGAACGAGAAAGAAAAGAGAGAGAAACAGGTAAAAGTTCAAAGCGATCAAGGGTATATATAGTAGGGAGATGTTTGCTTTGTTACATATATATACGCGCGCGCCTCAGATTCGTTTCCCCGCGGATGACAAATGATCGTGTCTCCGACGCCGCGCGCCGAGGGAAAGAAATACGTGATTTTTTTTTCCTTCTCTGGGTGTATGAATACTTCTTCTTTCTGTTTTTTCGTTGCCTTTCTTTTATTATTCTATTTTAAGAGAAACTGATTGCCTTGTGTATTCGCATAGTAGGCGATAAAGTAACGTGATGATTCTTTTATTTCAGGCTTCTTTTTTTTTTCTTATTTATGTTAAAATTATTGATACTTGTTGTTTCGAGTAGCACTTACGTTCGTTAGAATGTTTTACGTATTTCAATGTGACTGAAAAAGAAGCGTATTTATGAAACATTATTTATTAAGCATGGGAGTCAGAGACTTTTATGACAGATGATTTTTATACATAACGTAACTTAAGAACGTTGAATTAAAACATAAGTAGTTAATATAACAGAAATGTATGATGTTTTCGATCGCAGGAAAGTGCACATTAAAAAAATACATGTAATCATTGTTGAAACGCTATCTGTTAGATATATAACTCATTGAAAAAAATATAAGATGTCCCAAGTTTTGTAAGGTAAGTAATATGTTCTAGAAACTTTGAGTGTTTCAATTCCAACGGTCATCGTAGTTTCTCGCTCATGACGATATCAATAATACAGCAAACAAAATAAATACAATTATTTTCAAAACGCAAAGCATCATTAAAATCCCTCTCTAACAAACAAAAGTATCAGCATTCCCAGCTTAAATCATCGTGAAATCAAAAGAACTCGCTCTCTCTCTCTCTCCATTCACCCTCGTTACTCGTTAACCGCCCCGCCCCCCCCCCCCCCCCCAAAAAAAAAACACTCGAGAGATAACTCCTCCACACAATAAGAACGCATCCATCCCCCCAGTTGAAAAAAGCTCTCCCTCCGTAAGAATCATCGCAGCTTATGTACGCAAGTAACTGGAGCGCGTATCACGCGCAAACACACACGCAAAAGCATGTAGCTCAGTAATTGCACGCACATGTTTAATGTAGGCTTGTTCGGCACGCGCGCACTTTGCATTTTCGAGAGAGAGGGAGAGAGACTTGCAGCCGACGAGGACGACGACGACGAATTAATGTGAGCGCGCGGAAAAGGGGGATAATGGTTACGCCACGGGAATTCGCAGCTACGTCGTCGTCGTCGTCGTCGTCGTCTGTGAAACGAATTTAGAAGTCGACGCGCTTGCGTAATACGCCCCCTCGAATGGAATTGTTTTCACGCGGGAGAGAGAGAGAGAGAGAGAGAGAGAGAGAGAGAGAGCGAGTCAAGAGGGCTTTTGTTTGTTTCGGAATTGTTTGGATAGTCCGTGCTGCGTTTGTTCAAGGGAATTATGAGAGAACCGAGAAGGATGAACTCCACCCACGTGGCTCGGGGATTGCACACACGGATGTGGGATTAATAATTGTTTTGGAGAGTTAGTTTCGCTTATGGGACGCTTGAGAGAAAGACGCATATATACATATATATATACGTATACTTTGAAAATTAGACGGTGAATGTTCGTTGTAAACACGTAATTTATATTAAAATTACAAACTAAAATGATTTTCCAACGATTCAATTTGCAAATGAGAATACCTTCCGGTTGATGTTCGTCATAAAGCTAAGGTAGTCGAGCAAAGCAATCAAAATAAGTCGTAATAAAGGTGTCTCGTATAGTCTGGACGCTGTGTGTGTGTATGTGTAGAGAGAGGCAACGCATTTAGAAACGTTGGGTTGTGCTGCTGTGTCCGCCTCGGTCAGGATCACTTCCGTCTTTCGTGCTTTCATCGTCGACGAAGAGCGTCGCCTGGCAACCGCAAACCCTCCTCCTACTACCTCTTCTTCCCAAAAACGACCAGCAAACTCTATCCTCCCTCTCAGCTTCTCTCTCTCTCTCTCTCTCTCCATACCCGTGTCACTCTCTTACTTTCTCTTTGCAGCTATTTGGCGTTTAATCGAGCATATTTTAACGGGGACACGCTCGATTTTTTCGGCTGTGTGATTTGGTTGACTCTATTGATATGAGATTAATTGATTGCCGGGAGAAGTTTGTTTGATAAGTCATTAATTTTAGAAGTACGTGAGTGATTGATGTTTTTTCTGACATAACTATTTTTCAGTTCATTGAATGTAAGATTGATAATAAAATTGTTGCTTTGGTTTATTTAATCGACCGCAAGGTGGCCATTCGATCTACTTGTAGTTATAAATCTTCATCACTTACTTAAGGAGAAGTTCAATTGCATCTGCTGTATTATATATTGAAACACGAAAATTGGTCGTAATATAAAGTATAGTCGTCTTTGCTATCTCTTTTGGATTTAAAAATATTTTACGACAATTTAATAGAAAAATTCATCATAATTACAATAAAAACATTTTCTATTAATGAAAACTACGCAACAATCTGTGCGACAACTTCGAATAATGCATTTCCACATATATTCCACGGGAATTTTCAGAAAAGTGCAAGCTCAAACTCTCGCGCTACTTTGGTATATCGATCACATACTGCACAACATCCTCCTTGCAAAAGCCGAAATTTTCCAGCGAGCCGAGCAAATATGCAAGCGGGCGACCCTTTCCACTCAGAGCGCGCGGACACACGCCGCAACTCGATCGAGCTTTATTTCTTTGACATACGCAAAAAGCTCCCTTGCGCTGGACAACCCGAGAAAGGGGGGTGGTATGTGCTCGAGTGGACTCATGTTTCTTTATTGCTTGCTATATGGGGATAAGTATATATATA
>JAWWMK010005535.1:0-29583 GCA_035047105.1 Galeopsomyia nigrocyanea
AGAGAGAAAGAGAGAGAGAGAGAGAGAGAGAGAGAGAGAGAGAGAGAGAGAGAGAGAGAGAGAGAGAGAGAGAGAGACAGCTGATCCGAGGCGAGCGCGCGTGGCACTTTTCATTTCCGAAAAGCCGTGAGGGGAGAGCGAGAGTATAAGCACAGGAACTGCCTTATGATCCGAGAGGAGGCTGCCGACACACTCGGTGACCGTTATAACTTTAGCTGCTACCTATCCGATGGCTCTTTTTTTTCTCTTCTCTTTTTTTCTGGGATGCTTATAGTATAGTATAGTCGAGTTGATCTGTGCAAACAACTTCGGGACTTTTTAGCGATCTTTTCTTTCTCGGGGCGTGAACGGACATGTCTCGGGGATCAAGGTAATCGATCCAATTATTTATATAAGTGTGTCGACAAATGATTTATCTTGTGAAATATTGTTAATGCGCAAAACTGTCTCGTGACTATACTGATGTAAGAAACTCATGTGACGTGCCAGCTGTAAAATTCGAAAAAGATTTATAAATTGATTCGGAATTACAAACAAGTTTAAATATGTACGCATTAATCAGGGAGAATTGACGAAATATTACGCAACTTTCACACATCTTGTGTAATTTTGTGAATCAATTACATAAATCATATTCTCGTAGTCGGAGTTGGTCTCTTATCGGGCCCATATCGTTAATAAATATTCATTCAGCGTATGTTTTTTGTAACTTATAATAAGGCATAATTGAGTTATAGAAGTTGTATGACAAATTGAAAAAAAATTCGGAGATAACGAGATTATCAATCCATTCAACCGCCGAACCCTATAATATACAAGTCAATACCAAAATCCAATATTTCCATGGAATTCTATATTATTCATACGCAATGTTGAATAGAAATTAAGTGTTTTCTCGCCTCTTTTGTATAGAAAATAAGCTAGCACATCATAAATCAAACTCTCTAACCACCAAAAACAAACTTGAGCGAACGAGCGTACAAAAAAGTATAAAAAGACTGCGGGGGCGCGAGCTCAGGCGCGAGTCCGTAAAAAAGAGGAGAGAGAGAGAGAGAGAGAGAGAGAGAGAGAGAGAGAGGTGTATCGCTAATATCGATCGCGTGTAAAATCAATGACTGAAATATCTTTTTTGAAAGATCGTGGATGTCGATAATGACTCCTTTTCCTTCACAACATAGAGCAGTGTCTTATCGAACATCCCTCATCTCGCTTGTACCGATAAGCTAGGGCCTCTGCTCTCTGGCCTAGATAAAGCACGTTCAATTTTCCGGGAAGCCCATATGGTCAGTTTTCTCGTCGGGGGGTTTTTCAAAAAGCTGCAGGTGAGCTGCTGCAGCAGCAGCCTGCATAGACACGTATGCCAAAGGAACAGATGATCGAGTCTCAACTCAATGGTTTTCGCGCACGCGCCGCGAGCATTGTTGCACACACATACACACACACACACACACACACACACACACACCAGCTGACCGTTGATGCCCTTTATTTTCGAATCCGACTGCCACGTGCGCACCTTCTTTGAACAAACTAAACTGCTGCTGCTTCTGCTAACCTCATGGTTCAATGGCTCTCTCTCTCTCTCTCTCTCTCTCTCTCTCTACCTCTTTGAGTTAATAATTCATTCATTCGGGCTCGCTCGCGGATTTTTTGCTGCTAGGTTGCGGACTAGTTCATTTTTTGCTTATAATGTATTGTATATATTTACATTGAAATCATGCATCCGCATAAACTTGTTGTTCAGCTGCAATGATTCCTTTCATGATTATTAAATGAACGTAATCGCATCATTTAATGTTGATATTTTCCTATTTGACAATGTATTTGTGGCGCAATTGGTTTGTTATTGGTTTGTTTTCTCGCAGTTAACGCTACATGGCTTTGTATTTATATTACAATCTAGTTGAATTGTCGCTTTGAAACAATAAATTATATATTTTAAGAATTTCTTTATTGCAATGTCTAAAGTAAAACGATGCAAAAATGTATTTGAAAGCGCTTCTTTTTGTCATTATCAAATAATACAACTTGTGCTAGTTATAGGTATAATCAGTCTGCATTAAGTAAGTGCGCGAGAGCAGCTACACTGCACAGCGATTGATACAATTATTAGAGAGTCGTTTGGAGCACTTACAAGCGTGCAGCAATGAATACGCAAATATAAGCAGAGTCACTGATTCATTTGAGTGCTGTTTACATATTTATTAGACACAGACGAAAGGCGCGACCTAATAGCAGCATCGGTGTAAGTCTCTCTCTCTCTCACAATCTGAAAGCGTGCAAGAGCGTGATCGGAATTTTCATGACGTCTGAATGGGGGTTGAAAGCGCGCAATGCCGCTTATAGAATCGTCACGCGGATGGCTATAATGACATCAAGCGCAGCAAGCAGCAAGCAGCAGCAGCGAGCAGCGAGCAGCTCTCGAGCGTGTGAAAGGACGATAAGATCGCAATAGAGGGACCACCGGTATCGAGAGCTCCTTATCTGATCGGCCATTACGGAAAAGCGCCAACCCCATTGTGCTCTCGAATTAGCTGCCGCCCGAGCGAGAGAAAGAGAGAGAGAGAGAGAGAGAGAGAGAGAGAGAGAGAGAGAGAGAGAGAGAGAGAGAGATGCGTTGCATCGTTGTCTTGCCGCAGATTTATCCTTCCGTTATTAATGGATTTCGATAGCCGCGTGCGTATGCTCGGCTCGCCTCATTAATATTTCATGCACGCTCAGCTGATGTGTATTCCAAACACACACGCTTTGCAAAGCTTTTCATGGCCATTATCGCACACACACATATTTATAAAATAGGTGCACGCACTCGCCTATTTTAATTGCCTGTGTAAACAGACTACGATTTCCAATTAAAGACGATAATCGAGCTGGCGATACATCGGGAAACGGCCAATTAGGCGGAATTCCGATCTCTCGCGGCGTGCTGGCTCACACTTTCGCCGCTGCACGCATCGATATCTGCATCAGATAGCCCTGCCGGCCAGTCAGCCCGCCCTGATAACAATAATGCCGCCGCCGCCGCCGCCGCCGCCGCTGCCGGGATGCTGCCTCGAGCGAGTAAGCGAGTAGTACAACAGTTCCTGCTCTTTACGACTTTTCGCACGTGCACTGCCACACCGCGTCTGCTCTCGAATTTCCAATATTTCATTGACATTGTTCGCGTGTAGCATGCGCTCGTGTTGGCACGTTTGCGCAACGCCAGAGCTCCACCACCACCACCACCACCACCACCATTTTTCGTCAAGGATCTCGTTATCGCCGCTGATTGATTGATACCAGACCCACGCTCGCGCAGCCTACATACATAGGTGGCCAATTGAAAAATAGCGATTTTTATCGCGGACGCCTCTGGGCGCACTCTGCTGTAGCACCTTGTGCGCCCCATTATTACAAGCAATATTGTTGAGGCTGCACACGTGCGCGTAGCTTGCTCGCCTTTTTTCCGACCATTAAAAAACTTAACTCATCGAATTACTTTTTTCCCCCCTTTTCAGCTTAATCGCGCGCGATAAATCACGCGAGCATTCATTGAAAAGTAGTTCGGTTTTGAGACGTGAAAGTTTTCTTTTCCTCGCCGTGGACACGCGAGCGCATTAATTTCGAAAAAAAAATAAAGAAATTGCTCCTTTTCTTTTTTCATTTACTCGAACCAGTTTGTCGTTATCGCATACAACAAAGAGGTAAATGCTTCTTTAAAACAAAAATTATGTACCTTTCAGATACGTGTCAGTCGATTTTTTTTCTTCTTTTTTGAAAAAGTAAAAGTCAACGAGAACGAATGTCATAATTAGTTAACAAACCTCTCTTCTCTCGTGCATCGACATGATGAATTGAGCCGGCAAGTCTTGATTCCCCTGAAAAGTGGTTCTATATATAGCCGCGCGATAGCAGGTAGTTACGAGACAATCGGAGAAAGGACGCGCGGATAGGTATAAGAAGAAAAAAGAAAGGCCGCCGAGGGTTGAACGACCCGCAAGTAAGCGGCAACCCCTTGTTAAACTTTTTACCTTCTACCGCGCGCACACGTGCGCCCGTTCACCTAGTGTTTTCTTTTCTTCAATTGTCCGTCACGAGAATTTCATATGAAACTCATGTCCCGTCGGTAAGACGCTTCTCTCAAGCCCGCGCACGAATTCGATTTACATTTGGACTTCTGGCGCTTCTTTCATCTCCCGATCGCACTGCGTGCATTAGCATATAGCTGCATACGAACTGATGCTCAAAGCCTTTGATATTTTTCGTAAATTCAGCTGACGAGCGAGCAAAGAAAACTCGCTAAGTGGGGCTAGGCGCTGCACTGATACTCCGTGCAAGCAACATTCCTGCACACACGTAGTCGTGTCTGTTTAGACAACAAGCGAGCTATCAGTGTCGCTATAGGAATTAAAAAAAGAATTCGATGCGTTTGCTTAACAACCTGTAAGCAGTTTCTCGCTGGCGGGTAAGAGGATCTGTGTAGCACGGTTAGCCTGACATCAGCATTTCTTCCTCGTTCTCTCTCTCTCTCTCTCTCTGCTGCGCGAGTTTGCGATGATATCTCGCGCGAGGCAGCTCGCCCCCGAAAAGACTAATGCGTTGCAGATAATCAAGCACACGCGAAATTCCTTGACGGATCGAGGCTGCTGGCTTTTTAATGCTTGACAAGCGCGCCTCTGCGCCTCTCTGCGCCTCTCTGCGCCTCTGCGTCTCCCTGTATCTGTGTATAGAGGATGATTTTGAAAATTATTTTAAAGCGCCCGGTGAGCGACATTAATCTCGCTGATAATTAAACGAGGTAAAAAGAAGGAACGAAGCCCGACGCGCCAAATTAATAAGAAAACCGTTAAGGATTAATCTTCGTGGACGATCGTTTCGCGCGCGTCATTTATAAGCTCGCACTGCGCGAGTCTTATGTGTGGCCTCCGCGATCGTTGTGTACACTTGACGTCACGATTAAATGTTCCACTCCGCCTAATTAAACTGCAAGACATCATTGGCGCGACTGACGAATTCCCGATAATTTATGTTCCCCAGCAGTAGGATTTTTCACACTGCCATGTTCATTTATAGCTCGCTGCTTTTCTCGCGCGGCCCAATCACTCGCATGCTGCTCGCTCTGTGCGTTCTTCAACTTTCATAATGACCTACTCATTGGACAAATCAACGGGCAACGACTGCGCGTGCTTATGTGTGTGATGTGATCGTATGGTTTTTCGAACAGGAAAAGCCACGTGGTAGCACATCTTAGTGGTGGTGCGCGAGCGCATGCAGGTCTTATAAGTTTGCCGCCATGGCAGGCGGCGATCAATTGGATAAGCGATCGGTGCTGCAGCAGCTATAATAATTATATCTATAGCCAAGCTCTAGCACGCTTCTAATAGGATCGATATTATTGAGCGAGATAAATGGCGAGCGATAGTGCGAGCGCGAATATTATTATGCACAATGGGTCAGCGAGTGTATATGTGCAGTGAGCTCTAAGTCGAGGAACGAGTTTTCGCCACGCAGAGGCAGAGGAAGAAAAAAATAAAAATATGGCCAATCTGCTTAGGCGATCTTTGCGTCACACTTTTAATCCGTATACTTTGAAATTACATTGGTCGCGCGCTCGTAATCCGCAGTCGACTTTTACTCGTGCCGAGCATAAACAGAAATGCAGCATGAAAGAATAAAGAAAGCAAGAAAGAAAGAAAGAAAGAACTGGACTAATTTTTTAATTATTCGACACGCTTTCGTGTTGTTTTCAATTAGCTGAACTTTCGCATAGATATTGACGATGACAAGCTTTCGGATTGAACGCGCCGTTGATTTAATTGCAGCCGAACTAGCGCGCGAGATTTCTCAAAGTATTCTCTGCGGCCGGCTGCATATAATAACATTCAATCGTATTTCAGAAACACTATATTCCGCTTGTAAGTAAGTAATGTTATTGGTGTATTTTCTGCATGCGTGTTACTTTCTATCAGTGCAGTGCATGAGTGTTGCATTCGCCTGGCCAGTTATCTTAACGCTTTGCAATAAAGTATTCCGTACACGAAAATCAGCATTACTTTATCAATAAATCGTCGTCAACTAATAATTCGGAATTTCATTGCGTGCGTGTGTATAAATTGTTGGCGCGAGCGATAATTTGTCTATTCCTGACAATTTATCGTTAATTCAGAACAGCAGCGCGACAAACAAACGACTACTTCAAATAGATCTATAATTGTAAATTGAGTGAAAAGCTAGAATTATTGAAAAAGCTCTGCGCATGATAAATAAGTCTCGATGTGAGACATCGAAATGATCGATCGTTCGATCGAGAAGAGAGCGTGTGCGGCATAAAGTCGATATAGAGATTAATACAAGCTGTACCAATCAGATTTTTCGTTCAAAGTTTTTTCGTCGTGGCTGAAGTTGAGCTTTCGTCAGGTGGCCTGCTTGTCGCGGCCAAACTTTCAATGCCTAATTTATAAGAGCGACAAGCGCATTGGCATATACCCCCCGTGGCTATTCCCGCGCGCGCAACACCTTATCGGACAAAGCGCTAATCCGGCCGAGAAAGAGTTTTGTCCCCCCTGCGGTTAGATTGCGTCTTTGTAATTGAGACGCGATTTTTTGGAGTCGCGTTTTTTTCCTTCTCGATACGCCACAAGTATTGTTCGGTCGCTTGAGTTATTGCAAAACCAGACTAGTCCAAAACCAGAGAAACACAGACTGCATGCGCAGTTTCTTTTTGCGCTCGATTGTGCAGTGCTATCTGCTAATTTGCATGTTTTGGCCGTGCGCGCTATCAATTCAGGCGCGTATTATGACTCGAAGATCGTCAGCTTTATAAGTGTATCCGCGGTGAGCTAGCCAGCTGCGAGATATCTCAAAAACGAGCGCTGCGCCAAATCAAATTTAAATAAACCTTTCCATTATGCACTTGTGCAACTCTCCTGCTTATCAGTGTACCAGCGATTTTCTATACTCGCGATCAGACAACAATAGCTTAACCCAACTACGAAATTATCAACGCACGTAATTTATCAACAAATTCAATTGATTGAACTGTAGCAGGTCCTTCGAAGCAGAGCCGATGTTGGCACTCAATCATAGGAATTATTAAAATCTGCTCGAAAACTCATCGTGGCGATGTATCATCGACGTCATCGAGCCGAAAAAGAAAGGAAAGGAACGGGCCGATAACCGTCTCGGCAGCCGCTGTTTTCCTTGCTCTCGTCCGCAGCGCCACTCCTTCGTTTTGACGCCCCATAAGACGCGTGCCAGCTAGCTGTAGCAGTGGCGGCGGCGGCTTTTGGAAAAGCATGTGTGCGCGAGTGCGAGCACCTGGTCGACCCCCGCGTTCCGTGCGCGGCAGATGCTCGGTGATTAAGCCCAAAGAGAGACTCCTACGCCCCATTTCCTCGCGAGCACGTGCCCCCACACGAGCCACTTTCCTGGAAGCATTGACGCTCGTCGTCTTCGACCTCTCTCGAGCTAGCGTTTCTCTCTCTCTCTCTCTCTCTCTCTCTCTCTCTCTCTCTATCTCTCTCTCTTTTTTATCGCTCTCGATAAAAAGCGTTTCCGTACACGTGTCGCTTTTTTGTCGTGCGCAGGAGTCACCAACGGTTTTGATTATCGTGTAAAGACAAAGCGGACTGACTGACGGGTTTGATGGATAAAAATGATTGGTCTGCAAAAAAAAGAAGAAGAAGAAGTGTCGTTAGACACTTGACAGTTATCTGGTTGAGCGGTTTAGCATGATTTTTCTCTCACACAAGGAACAACAACAACGGTTTTCGAGGGTAGAAAGTCGTCTCAACCTGTTGGCACAACGGTCATTCCCACAGGTCACCTGTGCCTGTGCCGCGCCGCTCTTATAGTGTAGCATCCTTTTGCCGACCGGTAAGCGCTCTCATCGCTCGAAAACAGAGACACACAGAGACAGAGCAGCACCTTGCATAAAAGCCAACGCACACACAAAAGCTTGCTTCTCGAGCTATGCTAATTCTTGCGCTGTGGCCAGATAAAAACACGCCAATGCCGAGACGTTTAACCCTCGCCTCTTATTCCCCATGCCACCTTTTCTCTATCCCTCTCTCTTTCGCGACCGAGAGAAACCATTGTCAGCTCGTGCAACATTAATTTCATATGCGCGTCATGCGCCCTTTTTTCCCTTTCTTTCGAGGTAGGCACGAATCGCTCGCGCGGTTCCAAGTGTATTAAATCATATATACGAGACATAATAATCATCTTGCTTGACTCACCAATCTGCTGAGTACGTAATCGTCGCATTATATGCTAAGGCTTTTCAAAATTGTAAATTACAAATTAAAAAATATAATTTCCTATGCTGCAAATTTTTTTGTCAGCAACAAATTTAGCAACTTGGTACTGCGCTATGTAAAATGGGCTTTGAAACGCAGAATAAGGCACTTGTCACTCGTCATATACACGCGGATGATATCGGCGATTTCCTGTTCAGCTCGTCTTCTGTTTGCTCAAAAACGTAAAAAAAAAATTGCTCTATCTTCGCACAAATTACATAATACACGTAACCGTGTATAATCGTGTATAACGATTGTATAATCACTGTGCGGCATCGAGACACGCAAATACATAGAGCCGCGTATAAGAGATAAAGCAAGAGAAAAAAGGCACGTGGGAATGATGTTGGAAGCGTGAATTAGCAGAGACGTTTAGCAGGTTATTAAGGCGCTCTCATGCGAAAGACCAACTTCCGACCTAATGCTCGAGAACGATCCATCATCCCGGGAGCTCTCTCTCTCTCTCTCTCTCTCTCAGAGCAGAACTAGCCGCCCGATGCTTATCGCTACACTACTCGCCTGGCTGGACTAAAAGAGTTGGAAACGTCGTCATTGTGGTTTTCTTTCAGCAAATGCTCGCGGATCGAATAGTATTTGCAGGTAATTATAGGTGCTTTGTCCGCGTGCGCGCGAGCTGGCCCTGGTGGGCCGCGTGGCGCGGCGAGAAAGCAAAAAATACTTGCGCGCAGTGTGACGTCAACAACCGGTACAGCGTGTATGATACTATATAGCTACGACGGAATGTAAATTGCCCATAACTTCTGTGTGTATGTGCGCGAGAAACAACAAAGAATCGGTCAATTAATATCCAATATCATCTATCGATTGCACCTGTCGAGTCCCGAGGCAGCAATCCGCGTTCGCGATATTGCTGTTTGCGCTCAGCGGCAAATTTAGTGCACTCTTTTATTGTGCTTCGCTTTCAACCTACTATATATTCAGCCCTGATGAATTTCTTGTCTTTTCTGCCTGGAACCGAAAAGGCTTCACTGTGAAGTATCAATCAACTGGAAATTGAAGCAATATTTTTGTTCAAACGAATTCTCGACATAATGTCTCTTGAGATTAAGAAAGCCATCAGCTAGAATGGAAATCTTGAACAGAGAGCAAAGTAGAAGAAGTCGGTGAGTTCACGAGCACTTTGTAACTGTTAAAGTGCACTCAAGCCGCTCTCTCTCTCTCTCTCTCTCTCTCTCTCTCTCTCTCTCTCTCTCTCTCTCTCTCTCATGCATATACTCCTAATTACCCTTCGATTGCTTTTCCCGCGTGAAACTCTCCCACGTGCTCATCTATGCGTCTATGGGTATTCGTATACGGCAAGCGAGCGATCGCGCGCGTCGCGACAAAGAGGCATTATCAGTGAAATAGTCAGAGAGGCGTGAGAAAGCGTATCATCCGCAGGCGGCGGTATTAACCAATAAAACTAGCGCAAACAAAACTCTAGGACGATTATGCCTGTGGGTACGCGTATCGTCCAATGACAGACTTGCTCTTTGTCTGGCAATTCGCGGCGTATAACAGTAGTATTCCTATACGCGTAGATCGCCACACGTGTCCCTTTCGATAAAACTCTTTATTCGATCAGTCCATCGCGCCAGTGTGTGTCAATATACCGGATTTTTTTTTCTTCCAAACTTTTCTCCTTCTTTATTTTGTACAATCGCAGCAATTGTGAGGCAAAGGGCTGCCGAAATAGGCCAATAACCTCGCGGAGACTGCACGCTTTCAATCCCAGTTTTTTTTTCTCAACATAGATGATTTAGCAACTTTAAAAAATACTCAAGCTTCGCAAAACGAATTGTTCGTTAACGCACGATTTAATCTGAATGCGTTGCATATTTAATGTGAAGTTCGCTATAATGTCAATGCCATTTGGCCAGAGTTCAAATATTGTTGCATATCGTCATGAGCGTGTCAGCTTTCGCAGGCACTATCAATCACTTCGCCAACTCAGCGACGATGTGTTTCGAAACTTTATCTCCATATCTACCAAAAGAATTCACTTTTTTATACCCGTCAAATGAGACATATACTCAAACGCAATAAAAACAAACTGCGATCAAACAAATTGATCGTAAAAAAAGGCGAAAGAAGACTCGCTGCGGTTTCTCGGGACAAACGACGAATTCCTGTATAGTGCACCTCGCGCTCTCACTCGCGCTCAGAAGGTGCGGTTTCACGTCTTTGTTGTCTTTCCTCCCGTCTTCTTCTTCTTTTTTCTTCTTTCTCCTCGGAGCGGGGATTAAATGCGGTTAATCTTGCGGTCGGCGATGGCAAACAAGCGAACAGGCCCAAATTCGAAGTGTAGCTTCTTCGACTTTATCTTGAAGAGAACTTTTTTTTTTAAGCTGGCGCCGATAGCCCAAGAAGACGACGACGCCTGTTTACGCACCCGCGAACATGCAAGACAGCTTATGCAGCTGGCCTGATATGATTGAAAGCAATATTGTCGCAAATGTCGAGCAGGTGATGTTGATTTTTTTTTGTCACGTCGATTTCACGACACGTTCATCATATCAAATATTTTTACTCGGGCTGCCTGTTTTCTTAACGTGACTCGGCGTCGTCATTTTTGCATTTGATTAGAGATTTTTTGTAACTCGTGATTCTTGCTGGCACTCAAAATTTTTTTTTATAAATTCAAATATTGCACTAGGTATTTGTTCACGTAAACAAATAATCACACTTACATTCTACGAAATGAAAATAGTAAAAATGAAGAAATCTGAGCGTATCGTTGGTTCTACGTAGAGCGTGATGAAATATTGTTATTCCAGACACTCGAAATTTGTTTAATCAGTGTCCGACTATTCCAACGATTGAACAAGCAACAGGCGGCAGTAGTCGAACTACCGTGCAGTTATCGGCGCAATTTTTACGAAATACACGATCAAAGTTGACACACTGCCGATATATTTCCCCCTCGGTAAAATAAAGCTCAGTTTTGTCTCCTTCGTATATAAGGCATCGGCGGCATTTATCAATATCCTCTACGCTTCGCAAAGGAAAAAAAGGTGGCCGAAGGCGGACCTCCTCGAGACGATCACGGTTATTTGCATTTGTCACAAGGTGCGCGCAGGAATCGCTGGGAATCGCGACACTCTTGACACCTGCCAAACCAACTGTCACTCGTTCTTATCTCTTATTTCTTTGCTAAATTCATCCGCGAGCCAATAAAAAGAAGAAGAAGAAGAAGAAGAAGAAAAAGATTGATTTATCGGAATTTCGCAACGCCGCGAGTGGGTTTGAAGGTTTGCTGCATTAATACGTCGCTGCATGTTTTCAAAACGGATTTTCCTAAGGCGTGTTCACACACAGGCAGACATTTGAATAGAATAAACACTGCGATGCGTATACCTGTTGAGTTGAGCTTATGTTTGTTTAGTGAAAAACGCCTTATCGCTGCGTGGCAGGCGGCCCAGTGGGAAAAATACATGTAGGTTCCCATGTGTATGTGTGTTGTAGGATCTCTCGTGCGGAGCTCTCTGATCGCGCATCATCATTCGTATATATTTATCGCACGTTCTCTAGCGTTGCTTTGGTGATAGCATCGGGCCTATAGTGTTTTCAGATTAGTCCTTATTTGACGACGATACGAAAATCTGTTTGCAGTCTTTGTTTCCCGGTATATAAGCTGCGTGTCGCTATCTCAAATCTGCAGGTTAGATACGGCAATATCTTTGTATTGCGCGTTATTTGTTCTGGCGGCGCCAATTTTTCGCCGAAGATCGATCTGTTATGTACGTAAAATCATCGCCGATCGCTCTTTGCTTAAAGAGTTTTCAATAGACCCACGGCCGCGGGCAGAGTTTCATTAGAGAGAGAACCTAGTGAATTCGAGAACACCTGCGCCCAGTGGAATTAGTAACATGAGCGGGCGCCATTAGCGAGATTGAAAGCGCAAACGTATACGTGTGTGTGTCTGTGTGTTTATCCTGCAAAGGTGATGCTACAGCTTCGACGGGGGTCGGAAACACGCGTGACCAGGGGTGTGCTGCAGCCTTTTTTTTACTCTGTAACGGTGAAGCATGTGCTCTCTCTCTCTCTCTCTCTCTCTCTCTTTCTCTCTCTCTCTCTCTCTCTCTTTCCCGAGGTGTTACACCATCTGCTACTCGGCTGCACACACGGGCATTTTCACGGCCGATCATCAGAGGTGAATTTCGGCGGAGTGTATTATATACGCGACAGCCGAGAGCTTTTGTCATGCGTACGATCTACATGAGTTTTTGTTTTTATGCAACGCGTACGTTGGATGCTCGAAAAGTACCGGCATGCTATGTACTGACTTCCAACATATTCCACTCACGAGCTTTTATAAAAGTTTAATGCGATATTGTTTTGATTTTTAGCCTTTTCAAGAGAAAAATCTATTTTTTTCTACTTTCAACCGACATTTACCTATATACTCTTGCTGGTAGGTGTGCGTCTTAGAACCCAGAAAAATATTTAGTTACCGGTACTTTGAAAACTTATAGCCTCAATTAAGGAAGCTCTTTGTTCCAAAATCAGAAAATCTCTGAGACGGCTGCACTTTTCAGTAGCGCAACCAGGCGTTTTTCCTCTTTCTTCTATTTCGAAGCGGCGCCGCTGCTACGAGGCATCGGCATCGTACAAAGGACCAACGCGTACGTGCCACCAAATGAATAACACGTGTGATGGCTGTTGATGTTTTTTCAAAAGCCTTCAATTTCTCTGGTCGCGAGAGACGCGTGGCTGCGCGTGCATGCACGCCCCGGGGAGTACGCTGATTCTTTTTCCTCCAGAAATATATATCTTCATGCTTATTCGTCGCGTCCTTTTACGTTGTTTATAGAAAACACAGAATGCTGCACTTTATGGTTTCTTATCAATTTCAATTCGGCAGAGTTGCCATACTTTTAGTTTTTGCCTTTTTTATCATACATAATAAACTATTTAAGCCTAGACTGATTAGCGAGTTTAATAAATAATTCGAAACGACTGGAACTCGTTTTTAAAAAACTAGGATTTTGAAAATTTTTGAAATCTGACTATGAGTGAAGTTTTTGATAAGTGGAAGGTGAGTTGCTCTACCGAAAGTCGGTTTTAAATTGAAGTAATTCATTATATTATTTGGAGAGAACGGCAAGCTTAGAAGAGCACCAATAGTCACGGATGCACTACTATTTCTCGATCATATCGAAATTTGTTTAAAATATACTGTAGCTTATTTGAACTGTTGCTAATGCTTCCCGTTGAATTTTACTGAGGCTTATACTACTTGTAAATGTAAAAAAGCTGGTTTTGACGAACAGGTGATCTCTGATATTATTTTGAGTGTTTGTCTGCGCCAGCAACGAAAAGCTGCTTGCTTTTCGGATGTCGAATGTATCCGATGAAAGGGTGGGCGCTAAATGGAGCGAACTGAAGGAGCTGTATCTGGAAACACATCGGCGCAAGAAAAACAGGCTGGGGCGAGAATTAAGAGGAGAAGAAGAAAGGGTTGTTAGGAGATGCGCATCTCGTTCTCTCTTTTTCGCTCTTGCTCTTTCGGGGGAGATGCACTGCTTGTAGATCTGCGGTCGCGCGCCGAAGAAAAGATTTAAGAAGCGTGAAAGGGAGCGTGCCGCTTCTTGGAAACTAGGTCCAAGATCAAGCAACCCTCCGTCGACAGATGCAAAATCATAGAAGGAACCTCGTCCCACCTGTCCATACACTCGTCGTTCTATATATATAAAGCGAGTGAGCGAGCGAGCGCGCGTGTGTGTCACCTCGACGACAAAAGCGCGAGGGACCAAAAAGCTTTGTCGGACGGGGTTTTTCTTGGCGCGCGCCAGCCAAGGCTTTTCTTCCTATTCATCGTGCTTCCCTCCCCCCCCCTCTCTATCTCTCTTTCTTCAGCAGCAGCAGCGGTTCCATTCATATTCTTGGCTACACTATGCCAAGGCAAGTGCGGAACGTCTTGCGTAAACGGCTGCACAAGTGTAGAGCATCTCCAGGTATACCCAGTCCCGGATCCGCTGCGTCGGATGTAGGCTGATTTTTAACGGGGGCTTTAAACTTTTTTCCGAGGCTTTTCCGACTTCCTCTCTTCTCTCTTTTAGATTCTGGGGGATCGATTTTCAGCTGGACACTTTATAGCTATGGAATGAGCATTTCATGGGGGCTTTTGTGATTTTCCTCCGCGCTAGCATTGTTCATAACTTATATACAATTTTGCACTTTGTTTGCTGTATCAAATTAGGGGGATTACTCCGTATTAATCTTGAAGCGACATGAATCAAACGTCAGCCGTAGAAAAACCAAGCATCAATAGTTAATTCCAAACAGTTCAACCCTGATGAGATGCACTTCGTGTATTTGTGTTGAACACTTGAAATGATCCAGCGAAGGAGCGTAGTGTAAAAGTAAATCTATTTCCTCCGTCCCCGAAAGAAACCTCGCAGTCCGGAAGCCAAGTCCAAATATAGAAAAGACTTGCGTACACTCCCTCGAGGATCTCTCCTCAAAATGGTCAATCTTTCTCACAAGCTCGCTCGAAATATTTAACTAAGCAGCAGTAGTAGTCCTTAATTTCCGTCTAAGGAAAATAGGGGTGGCGTACCGTGGAGACGCGTGTCTATGGGGCGCGTGCCGGAAGTGACCAACCGGATGCAGCAGCAGCAGCAGCAGCAGCAGCAGCGACACACGAGACGCTGCGCGCTATAGAGCTCCTTGATCGCAGCACTAGACCAAGAGGGTGGCGCAACTGAAGAAAAGAAGGGAAGGATACGATGCACCTACGACGATAATACTTACATGTGGCATCTGCGCCTTCCTTTGCAGATGTACGACCTGCCTGGCTAGACGGGTTTTCAACCCTGTTCTTATTACTTTTTTTCGTCGAGATGGGGATGGAGTTGCAAATAAAACAAATCCTATTCTGGTTTTGCTGGTGCTTGTTTTTTTTCAGTTTCTTTGTACGAGTATGCAGAACAATGTGCGTGTTCTGGAAAAAAACGGGGGGAGGGGTGGGGGGCGAGGATGCAAATTATGTCACCATGGGTGTGAGCTGCTTTGAGTTTCGAATAAAGTACTCACAACTTTCAGATTTTGAAAATGAAAGGGTATATGAGGCCGCGAGTTTCGATTTCAAAATGGATTTTTGGACGATCAATCGACAACAGTGACACGCATTAAAGTAAAAAATTACGGCGTGAGCTTAATGGAAAGTTTTCTCTCACTTTTTGGTTGGTTCCTTTCTCTTGCAATCAATGGAATCAGGTAAATCCGGACAATGAGTATTACGTACTGATTACCGCTCAAAATATATCGGTCCAACCAGTTTGTGTGGTGCGCTTTTGCCCCCTTGAGCAGCCTCGGTAGGCGACAACTTTCACCGGCACGCGTCGTCCGTTTTTGAAATGCCTCCCCTCTCCCGGGATGGCACACGCGCGCGTATGGCTTCTTTCATTATGCCACCAAGTCGACACGAGCTCTCTCCCCTTCGCTCTCTCTCTCTCTCTCTCTCTCTCTCCCTCTCTCTGGACCGCTGTGACCGTTGAACACCGATGTGCAGCTTGTGTGTGGTAGTGAGAGGGAGAGATCTCTGCAGTGTGTACATTGGCCAAAGTCTGATTGGGGTTGGCTGCTTTGCACGTTGGATTATTTGTAGGATCAATGCTAATGTTAAGGTCTTTTTGCCAGCTGCATTATTATTGCTGCTGCCTCCTGTGCGACTTCGTTTATTTTTCCTATTAAATTGGAATTTGATCGGCAATGCCAACTGCATTACATTGATATTAGCTCTATTTTGACGCATTCGTGCTGCAGCTTACAAAACAGGATTTACATATTTACGTGTTAATATGGCAAGCTAAATGCAATTATCGCAGCAAAGATAATAGGTTGAGCAAACGACGACAGTTGCTGTTTGCGACGACACTTGCTCACATTGAACGTTCAACAAATTGAATTTGCCATACAGGCCAACTGGCCCGCACGCAGCAGAATGACCGTTATTTATAGGGACGAGACACTAAATAGGCGTGCGCGCGCGCGCGCGTCTCCCGTAACGCATACCAATAAATAGCATTGCAGCTTCTCAATACAATACCAAAGCGCCAAGCATCAGATCGAATGCCAAATATAACGCTTAACTTTTAGCTTCCCCGTTATCGGGTGGCTGTTGGATTTCGTTGAGCAGCAGCAGCTCTTTCTTCGCGACAAAAACGAATGCTCGTCGAGGTCTCGAAGAAATTAGAGACGGCTGCTCAGCTCGGCTGCCACGTGACTATGTACTGTGCGCGATCAAAGATGTCTCCAAGAGGCTAAAAAGAAAAAGAATTGACGTGTGCGTGTGCGGCGAAGACGTAGGTCGAGGGGAGGAAGCTATAAGGTGGCGGCAGAAGAAGAAAACGAACACATACACGCACACGTGCATGCGCTCGATGCGCCCCTTAGGAGTTGAATGGCGAAAAATAAAAGGGAGAAGGGAGAAGGGAGCCAGCCCGCCTACGCTCGTGTGGGGCACGCGCCACAAGCAACTTCCAAGGGGGATACATGTACACACCTGCCCCCGCCTAGAATACAAAAGTACTAGGCGCATGCCGTAGCACACACATACGCGCCGCAGCATCTGCTCCAATCTGCCTGTTGGAGCATGTGCATGTTGTGTGCAGGCATCTGCCGTAGCACCACACTCACCCCTCGGCGCGCTATGTGTGTGTCTCTAAGTATCGAGGGCTGGCTTTTGCGCGCAATGCCTTTTTTAGCGCTGCAATCCTGCAATGGCTGACGCCCACTTCCCAAGTTAACAAGCTGCCGCTGCCGCCGTAACAAGAGCCTGCAATTCGACTAGGCTGCTTTTTATTTATCTGATAGCCAGTTTTCATTGTCCTTTGTAGCAACGCGAGAGGAGTCTTTTTTTATTGGAGCCCAGGTGTCGCTTTTTCGCAATAGACTGCATTGTTCCGAAAATCTTAGAACGGCATTTGATTTAATATTGTCAGCCTGATAAAGAGGTGCAGTTACCTTCTTTTCTTTCAAGATAATGGCAATACGTGCAGAAGGCAGCTTACTTGTGCTTTTTTCGAAAAACTATTTTGCCAACAAATAATTTGATCAAATGATCGCAAGGGGCTACTCAGTCTCCAATTTATGAACTTCCATGACTTTTGCCCACATCGTAAACATTATCATTGCAGTTGAATGACTTTTTACATTTTTACACAACAGAATTATTTGTCCTTTCAAATGTCAAACTATACTTGAAAATTGCAACTGTAATTTTGTTGTATAGTGAGCTCACAGAATGATTGAAATTGATTTTGCAGAAGTTTAATTTTAATGTTGGTATTTTTTTAAATATCAACATTGTTATTTGGTTCAAAAGCTGGCCATTCGATTTACTACAGCGTTAGTCTGGAAAAAAAGTTCACATCAACTGAAAACTTGAATTGGCATCATTACCGTTGTAATTTGGGCTCCAACAGCAAATACACGACTGGAACCACAGCTGGTTTTCAATCCTGTTAAGATCGCGCAGCAGCAGTAGCAGCAGCAGCAGCACATTATCGCGACGGCAAGTTTCACATGGTGAATTTTGGCGATTCTCACGGCACCCCTATCGCGCGCGGCAGGTTACAATCGGGCGCGTCGATGCCGAGAGATTGGCACAAGTGGCCCACTGACTGCGCGCGAGCTTATAGTTATACATGTGCACCCGAGAAGAAATAATGAAAAAAACAGTAGCCGCGACGACGACGACGACGACGACGGCGACGACGACAACGCGTCCGGTTATATAGGTATTATTGCAGCACCTGGGCACACTCGAGATTTTGCAATGGAAGCCGAGATTTCCGTTAAGGATATACATAGCATTGCTTACAGGCACCAATTGTGATTTGCGTTAATTGCCGGCAGGTGAACAGACTTGGAAATTAACCGACGCTGCTCTCGTTTTCGATTCAAACCTTTTATTCGAACCAGTGATTAAGAAGAAGGAAGGAACGAAAACTGTTGCAAGTTCTGTCCGCTAGGTTACTCTTTCAAATTCATAACTACAAGCGATATAATATTTTTAGTGCATTTATGTGCAAATGACTATTTGTGCTGATAGCTTTTTCCGATTGATTATTAATTATTGGTTTGTACCGTGATGTTTAGTTATATAATTCATGCGATCGGAAGCACGTTACTCCTAAAAAATGTTTCATTGTAAAAATACATGGCATAAGCTACAAGTGCGCAAACACGTATAGAGCAAATGAAAAAAATTCTAAGCTTTCTTCGAGTAAATAAATCATTAACGGAGGCAAACGTTCTTTTTTTTAATTTTCTATTCAATTCATTGAAGATCTCTGGAGATATCGTAAAGCACATCTCGCTCATTGTCCGCGTCTCTTTGTCGCCTAGACACCTCCTTGTTTTTTTGTTGTTTTTTTTTAAAGACGTTCAAGCCCCGAGATCATCGGGTGTAATCTCATTGGCCACGCCACGCCACAGCGGCGCGGCGGTCTATACTGCTGCGGCATTGTCAGGACTTGTTCAGGATTTACGGCGCTTTCTCGCGTATCGCGGGTGTCGCCGCTGGTCGCCGCCACCGCCAGCGCCGCAGCCTCGTAACTCTGCGAATTAATCTCTAGCACTATTCTCTTTTTGTTTCTCCAAGCGGTGAAAACTTGGTTTACGAGGAGATTTGACTTTTCTTGGATTTTTTCAATTGATTTGCTGGATGCAGCTGGATTCAACGCTAGAGAGAAAGACTATATACAGCCATCTCCTTTACGCAATAAAAACGCCCGAAACCGCGCCGCGGCTTTTCCGCCGAAGGTAAGGTTTGTCCAATACATCGCTATTGTTCGAGCTCTTTTCTATAGATGCTGCACCAGCTGTGCATGGCCCAGCAATAGTAGTGCAGCAGTGGCGGCCCCGGCGCGGGCAGCTGATGGCACGTGCCCTCCTCGAGTTTCGGCCTGGGGGCAATCAAAGGGAGTTTGTACGCGCTGACGAGTTGCTGTGTTGAGCTTTGGCTGACCCCAATGATACTCAACTTGCGTAACGGAAAATTTCAAATTTTCGACGCCACCAAATTGCACATTTAGCATTATTACAAACAATAATGTTTCTCATCTATCGACTCGCTGAAATATTTGAAGAAGCGCAGTAAGGCTTTTTTTGCATCACGATCAGCTGCTGCATATGATGCATTGGAAAAATCGATTTGGAAAAGAGCCGCCGGAGATGTACCAACTGTTTGGATCCTTTTCATCGCGACTTTTGACTCTATCGAGGCTATCGCTCGGGCCTATAAAACCGATCATTTATATAACAGCAGAAGCATCCGCTAGGTAGGTCCATATAATCTTTGGGTGGATGATGGCAGCTGTGTCAAAAAATGTCACGGTAAAAACTGAGAACTATCGTGCGCGCGCTCGTAGTCGCGTGGTGCTAGTCGTATAGTCGTCAACCGTCCTCATCACCTGCCTCTCTCTCTCTCTCTCTCGCTGGTTGGAGCTGCTCCGAACAATGGGCTTTGCGCGCATACGCACCTAGAGCTGCTGCTGACGATGAATGGGGCTACCCTTCTGGAGGGGCCACCCCTCTTTACGAGGCATACATCCTCATTATGTGTTGTGGCACCTCGACTCGCTCCTCGAGCGCGAGCGCGCACAGAATAACCGAGATTGACACAATGTGCAGGGGGCCCACCTGCCCCTACCCCTAGGCCCCGACACGCGCCCTGCCGTCGCCCCCCCCCCCTTCTCTCTCTCCCTGCGCACCTGGCTCTCTCGCTCGCTCTTCATCTGCGCCGCAGCATCCGTATGTGGCAGGCTCTTTAATCGTTACCGCGCGCGCACGCGCGACCATATCTATGCCTATGTATATTAATACTACAGTGCAATCCGCGTAAACTATCCGAGTCGCCTTTGTCAATGCTTCGATTACGACTCTTTTGATTGATCACCTTGATCCTCAAGCTCGTTAACTGTTGATTCGGAAACTCATATTTTGCTCTCTCTCTCTCGATTTTTTATTCACCTTTGAAAATGCCACGCGAGACAATAAAACCAATATAGAGCCAAGTTTTTCATTCGCTCTTGTTGAAAATCCATCGCAAATTACTCATTGCGTGAAATCGCGTTGCCAGCTCGGTGTCGGGTTGCACACGCCGCGACAAGAGCGCCGACGCTAATGCTATCGCGACGTCCATCAGGATTACACGCGGCCAGACCGCAACAGCGCTCTCTTTGATCGGCCGTCGAACTTCAGGCTTGCTTCACTTGCATAACCTCTTCGCTAAGCTTTTTTTTTCTTACTGGGTAAGCTTGTTGTGCCGGTTTTGGAAAATTTTTATAAGAATCCTATTATTGGATATATGGGAGGTCATAGGAACAACAGCAAAATATTTGCTCAATGTCATTATACCGAAGAAGCCGCTGGCGATGAAAGCTACTATTGACTGACTGTATCTCAAGTGGCAGTGTATTACTTGCAATTGAAAGTGGGCCAATTCTGAGAAGCGGCGCGACATTATAAGACGAAGAATATAGTCCAAGGGCGTATCGCGCAAAGTGTATGCCATCATATTATCGACAATAACTATGGAAAAAATTGTGAAGCATAAAAACAAGCCTTTAGTGGCACAGCCAAAAAAACCGGAGCTCTATATGTAACTGTACATCCTTTGGCCCATTCAACCCTCGCGCGCCGCGTATACCTATATCGGGTTCGATGTCGATCGGGTTTTCTAGCTGTAGCAGCGCATGTCTGCAAGAATTCCATTTAGTCGCAGCCAGTGTGCTGCTGTGTGTGTGCGTCCCGTTTCAGCCCTTTATTCCTCGCTCGTTCGTCCCCCCTCTTCACCCTAATTTTTTCTTGCCTCCTGTATTTCGAATCAGGTCGAAGGGTAGCAGCGCGTGCGCGCATGTAGCATCCTTCGACATCAGGGATCAGGCTCCTGTTTCGACCCAGCTGGTTCTCTCAAAGCCTGTTTGCTCAGTTTTGCTTTATGCCCAAAGGTGTGCAAGGCCTTTGGTCTAGACTAAATTCTACTTAATGTCATTACAAAGGTGCGATTGTACTCGCATGTGTATTCGACTTTTTTTTGCCAAGCTTTCGAATGTATCACGAACATATCATGAATCCTTATAATGTCATTGTTACCCGAAAATATTCCATCAAATTAAAAAATATTGTCGCAATATTCATATTGACAAAGGTTTCGCTTGTGTGAGATTATCAGGAAAAATGTAAGAAAAGATTATTCCGTTTTGCTACCAATATTCATAAATTCGATTGTCCATTGCCAAGAACAATTTATTTTAAGTGCGCTTCGTGGCTTTATTGAAAAATTTACATCATTAAAATTGATTTTGTTTTCTTAATTGAATGACAATAAAAAATTGTTCAGTATCGAAGGCCGTTAAAAAAAATTGAACGCAAAAAGAAAGAGGGAGAAGAGATAATCCCTCCCTATTGCGCCATCGAGGCTCATCATGTACAATATAGAACACAAACGCTGTGCCGCCGTGAAGCCTTGAGGCGAGTGCAGCGGCCCAAAAATCAAAAGTCTCGGTGACGCAGGTGGGCCTTGCGCGTATAGTATATAGTATAGAGCCTCGGCAGGTAGCTTCTTCTTTTTCTTGGGCCATTGTCCCCGTTGCGCCCCTTGCCTGCGTATATGTATAGGATACACACGCGAGGAAAATGTGCAGCGATCCGCTCAATGGCATCCCCCGGAGCACCCGGTGCTGCCTAACTCAAGCCGCTGAAGAAACAAGGCACGTCCCGGGCATGTGTCGTCGTGGCGAGTCGCGCCGGCTATACCTTTCTTCATCGGGTTATTCACTCATCTTTTTTCCCTTCCTCCGATCAATCCTTTCTTTCACCAAATTATACTATTCAAGTACTTTCATTACTACATCAGTACATTGATTCATCAGATAATATGCTTTATTATTCGACAAAAATATTGGATTTTTGCAGTAATTCCATCGATTCAATGCTCAATGAACAAACTTCATATTTGAAGCTATTTTTAAATTTTAAATATGTACAAATTTTTTATACAACTTGTGCGGCAATCTGATGAAATATAAATGTCTTGAGCAAACAAGGAAAAGCCGTATTGCATTAACGAAATGTGTAGAAAAGCAGAACGAATCATGCGTCAGTATTTACAGGTATATTTACCTATAACTAACGTAAAAAGCACGGTAGAACGCAATTCACAAAGCAGCGGAATGTCGAAAAGAGCGAGAGAGAGAGAGAGAGAGAGAGTGGAAGAAGGAAAAAAGGGCATCTCCCCTAGCCACCCTTAAGAATCCCGACGGAATCGGAAGCGCCGCCTTAGCTTCAGGTGCAGAGAGATCACAATGTCGGTGGCGCGCGCGAGCGAGCTCCAGCACAATAGAGGAAAAAAGCTATACCGTTTTCAGCTGCGTGCAAGCGGCGAGAGTCGATGATTGATGCGCGGAATGAAAGCATCATTACAGGCAAAGGAAAAAAAGGTCGACGATGATCGTTAGAGAATTTATTGATTCGACGCTCGATATACGTTTCATTTCCGTGCTTGCTGCTACTTTAAAAACATAAGCTTGGCTATTAATATCTTCGTGATTGTGGTTGTTTTTGGCGAATGATAATGGCGCGCGAGAGGGAACCGGTTGCGCGAATACATCAGCAGTTTTTACGATTCTCGCTGTTCGGCGCGAATGTAATTAAATAAACGTCAGTTCAATTCTTTTTACGACTGGTCCCTTCGTCTCTGAAATTTCCATAGAAACATGGGTCTTATGGATTTTGTAAGGGCTTCGCCGATATGATTTACGGTGTTACTTTTACGATCGCTTTGTCCTCTCTAAATTTGTCGTGAAAAACAAGAATCCAAGCGCTGAGCATATTGGCGATAAAGATCGAGGCGGCGGCTGCGGAGAGGATGAGTGAAGACAAGATATAAGTCCGTGGAAGTGTCCTTATCTGCGGCTAATTTTTCATCTGGCGCGCGGAACTGATGCCTTTCTCCGCGTGTCACGAACAAAAATGCGGGGGAATAACAGTTAGATGTTGCGAGTGAGCTGCGGCGCGGCGCGGTGCGCAGGTTCAGTGCATGATTCCGATCTGAATAGCTTTGCTCGTGTCGCTCTTTCGAGAAACAAATGGTTGCAGGCTCTCGCTGAAGCTTCATCGAGTTATTAAGATAATCGACATTCCGATTAACTGTGCTTGCTTGGCTCGTCGATTTTTCAAGGGACTACTCGTCGACGCAGCGCCCGACCTTGCTGCTGCTGCTGCTGCTGCTGCTTCTGCTTCCATTGCTCTACATTTTCATGCGCGTATTGTGTCGATGGCAGATGAACCAGAAGCAACGGACGAAAGAAAAAACGAAGAGGTGGAAGCGCGGAGAGGAGGGGCAGGCCGCAGAGAGATGCTCGTGCCGTTGACCGCTATTGACTCCCCCACGTATATATACATATACGTGTACGACACAGCCACGATAGGTAGATGCAGCACATACTCGCAAGCTGCTTCCAGGCGCCTCTGCCTCTGTCTCTGCTGCCTGCGCACTTACTCGTCGATGGAATAAATTAACACTGATCGCAGCACTGAGCTTTGTTCTTTTCTATTTGATCAATAAGCCGAAATGTGTCGCTGCTGACTTTTTTATTTCATTGAAATCAACAAGTGAAAATGTCGTGGTTCGAAAATTCCAAAATGCTCAAAGCTAGCTCTCATCGGTCAAATATACAATAGATGGACAGTGAATGCTACGAATTGTGCGGGTATCCGGAAAATATATGCATCCGATGTTGTTGAAACTGTCGGCGCGGGTACAGCTGTTTTATTGATACTGCAGTAAAAAACGACAGTCGAACGTCGCGCCGCCTCATCGACAGCAGCAGCAGCAGCAGCAGCAGGCAGCAGCAGCCACGTGAGTGAGCGAGCTGTAGCGCGTAGTTTTGCATAGTTGGGATCGTTATCGAAGAGGATCCTGTTATTTGCGTCTCTCAGCCAGATCTCTCGTGGCATTCGTCTCTGACTGTGGAACAAACGATTTGGTCGAGAGGAATATAAGTGCAGAGTCATGCGATAAGCATCGAAACTGCCACATCCGTGCTCTTTCTCTCTCATAGACATCAGCGTTGTTGGCTCGATAAGCGCGCGGCCAATTACGAAACGCTGTTTACTTATATATATAGTCGCTTCGCGCGCCTCGTAACCATTCGTCCATATGGATTCGGAATATCGCCGCCGCGCGTTGTCCAACCGAAAAATTAGCACTTGTTTTGCCCCGAGCAAAGCGTATAAACGAAACAGCTCGAGCGCGCATAAATCGCGCACTCGCGGCACATAATATAGCTGCACTTTCGCCAGCGACGCGGCAGTGCCGAAAAATCGCGGGTGTCGAGTTCTCTCTCTCTCTCTCTCGCTCTCTTGCTCTCTATTTTACGCTCGGTCATAAACCATTTCGAATATCTGCGCGCTCGCGAACCTGCTTTCACACTGTACACACATAGAGCGATCAGCTCTTTCTCTACTCTCGCGACCGACGATTGACGTGGTGGGCGTCGAAAGTCAAAGCGCCTCGACTCGCGCTTGACTACTACCATTTTATTGTTTTCTATATGTCTTCTTTTTTTCTTCGGGGGAGAATGCCATGAGACACGCACTCGATAATGGCGAGCTGTTGCTGCTGCAGCCGCCGTGGCGCGAGATTTGCGTAATATGCGCCACTGCAGCAGCAGCAGCAGCAGCCGCCGCCGCCGCCGCCACCTCGTTAAGATCGATTCATGCGCGCATAAACAAAATCGCGCCATTCATCGCGAGATATATGTACCTCGTCTGCGGGTACAAGCCAGTACGGGCCGAGTTTATAATTGCCCCGCGCAAAGCGACGGAAATCTGATTGTATGCACGAGAAGAATGTGGCGAAAATCGACGCCCGACAATTATCCGTGTGGGCCTTTTGCCCCTCTCCTCTTTATCGCGCCGCGCTCAACAAAGTCAATTTAACAGTTCACTTGATCCCTGTAGCTTTTTCCGTACGCGCAATGCACTCGCGCAATAAGCCCAGCATATGCTGCCCAGTTATAAAATTGAAAGTAAAGCTATATCACGTGCTAGCACCGATTCGCATAAAGAACCTGCTCTTCGATACTCACGTTGCTGATTGGTATCATCGAAAACACCTATTTCCAGTAAACTCTCTTTCGCCTATATAATAGCTAGCTATTTCAGAAAATCCAGTTTATTGCAGCATGTAATAGTAGGATCATAATTTCAAAACTTTCATTAAAAATTAATGTTTACATAAATGTATTGAAACGGAAAGAAATCAAATTGGTTGTGTCTCGAAAAGATAGCGCAATTTTTCAAAAGCAGTAGTTACGTAGAAGAAAAGAAACAAAATGATTAGATCGTTGACTTTCCTTCAGTGCAACTGATTAAATCAAATTTGTAGATCGCGTAAGCATCAGACTGCGCGTAAACGCTCTGTCAAGACGAATATGAAATATAAGCGCAATATCATCTCATGCCTATTTTTTATTCTCTCGTAAGTCGAGTTATACTTGCTCATTTTTTTTATTACAAGTGCGCTGTTATTCCACGCTGGTGATATATACATGTACCTTCTATGCTAAAATCATAATATTTTGCACTATATTTAGGTGTACAAGTAAAACTGAATCTACAGTATATTAATTAGTAGTTACAGTAGTATTATTATAGTGCTGCTATAGTAAAAACGTAAACTGTTTTTTAAAATTGTAATTTGATCTATGGACAAAGAATATAGACAATCTATATAGATAAATATTCATAAACCACCATACTAGAGTATTCTCAGAATTATTGTGATTGATTTTTAGTTCGTTAGAACTGATTATGTTTTCTGCTATAGTTGTTACATTTCTACCCCTATCTGCCCCTACTACGCTACTATATTTGCGGCTTATATTGAGAGTCCTTGTTACAAAAAGACTTTTTTTAGTGTGCTATTTCCAAATATTGCAGCGACACGCAAGGTGATACGACACATTATTTTATAAACATATTTACACAATTTATATAACCATTTTTTTACGCTAATTTAATTTCTGATGTGAAGTAATAACCGACTACTTTTAGTAGTTACGCACCAAGTCTCCAAAATTAGTAACGTCTCGAGGCAACTTCGTATAAAGACTTTGAGTTATCCATGATAAGGAAATACCAGGAATAGGAAAGGAAGTGAGTATAAATCGAGATGTTACCTTACGGTAGCGTGCGTGTGCGATATCGGCGATCATAGCTGCGGAGGCGTAGCGCACGCAGGTTTGTAGATTTTTTTATTTCTCCCCTCGGACTTTTCGTCGTGCCGTAGAAAATTAATCGCAGCACTCGACGCTCTATTGTTCGCACCGCAGTTTGAAAATATCTTGCTGATATGCGCGCGAGATTGAGATACAGGCTGTCTCTTAAATTGCCGAGACGGCTTTCCGTTTGTGAGGAGCTTTTCGTTGTTTGCCAACTTTTTGATAAGCCGATAGAATATAATGAACGTATTGTTTCTATACAGCTTATAGAAGTGAATAAATAAATATATTATAAAAAAGTTGTTTTACAAGCTCGTTTATTGTTTGTTTATTGATTAAAATGTTCTTTTGCAAACGATAATACTGTAATTGTGACATAGTTGTTCATTCAAAAGTTCGACAATTTTCTATGCGCTCTAATTAAGTGGAAAGTCGGGTAGGGTAGTACACGATAGCGAGTATAAGGCACGTGGTCAGCGTAAATCGCTCGTTAACTAAAGAACAATTACTTGGCGCAAAAATATGGCTGAAATAAACAATACACGCATCCATTCCGGTGCACCGCATACATAACGAGGCCTCGCGGATACTTGTTCTCTCAAGGTGCTCTAACTAAGTCGCTTGTTCATTTCCTTAATTTACGTCAATAGCGATTCCGTAAAACAGGTTTGTTTTCAAACCGCAAATTCGACATATTGCTGAAAAATTTGAATCTCATAGATTTCAAAATTTATTCGAAAGACTGAAATTTTCACGTACTATCAATACTCGATTACACTATAGATTATCATATCTGCATAAATCTGCACAATCATTATTATTATTTTTAGGATAAAAATTTTGAATCTTGTCTCAAGAGGATTCGTATAACGAATCAACTTTGCTTTTGTATATCGCTTTTTTTGAAAGTCTTGAGAGCTTTATATATGATGCGCCAACATCGTCCTCGTGTGGGCTGTCTTCTTTTCAATGAACATTGTAATTACAGGCCCCGCAAACACTTTAGCTCGCCGCGAGCCTCCTCTTCGTAGGCGAGAGAGGCTATAATGAAAGGTAAACCCCGCCGGTATATTCAATGTATGAGTGTATTCATTAAATTTTTTAACGACTGCTGAATTGTTTTGAGAATGGCCGTTTTCTTTCATAGACATTAGATTTTTTTCAACTATTTTTCTGGTTTATGCTGCCAACTTTTATTCTTTCAAGTTATTCGATTGAATATTGAACGACGAAATTCTCATATATTATTATTTATTACTATTGTACTTCGCCTCGAGGTAATTTTACTTATTAATATCCATCGGATATACTGACATTGTTGTAAATACCGATAAATGATCATTCATTTATAATACAAAATCCATGGCCCGCATGCAGGGTTGGATGCCGCCTTGTAAGTTGTAATAAGCCGAAGAAAAAGATAACGGTGATGACAATTTCCCTTTCCTATAGCTAAGCCCATAAGTGTAAAATACGAAAATTTAACGGCAATGTATTATATATATTTTTTGTCTTGATTTCGATGCAGGGCCGAGGAAATGTTACGTTCCAAAATACCTATATATACTGGCTTGTTATCGATTATCCATGTAACTTAATCATCATAACGTTAAAGATGTGACTTGTGGTCAGTATGGTTTATTAGTTACTCATCAAAGCCCTCAATAATACGAAACATGGAAATCTAACGATGACAGTGTACATCAATTTTTCCATTGACCTCAAAAACGTACAAACAAGACAATCTTTGCGCTCTATATGTTAGTGAAGAGTCGCTGTTTATCCGCAAGAATTAAGTATTGTTTTATGAGCTATAATTTACAATAGTGAATGTTGACTTTGGTAGATTAGACTTATCGGGTCATTTTCAATTGTTATTGAATTCTGTCGACACAAAATCTTTTTTTACAATAATTGATATATGCCATGCTAAAGGTGAAATTCATCCAAAAAAGGTTGTTCACTAGTTTTTATTTACAATTGAATAGATCGTAAAGCTAATACTTGGCAATTAAATGAATGTTATAATAAACGTTCTAAGAGATGCTTTAGCACACAATGGAGGCACA
Organism: Galeopsomyia nigrocyanea; assembly: GCA_035047105.1. Classification (NCBI taxonomy): domain Eukaryota; kingdom Metazoa; phylum Arthropoda; class Insecta; order Hymenoptera; family Eulophidae; genus Galeopsomyia; species Galeopsomyia nigrocyanea. Next base: position 28,585 of record JAWWMK010005535.1, read on the forward strand.
CGCGGGCGAGCGAGACACCTGCAGCAGCAGCAGCAGCAGCAGCAGCAGTCTATAACGATCTGTGCGTTGCATGCGCGGGAGGGAGAATTTTATTCTACCTGCCGAGAGAGTAGAGGGAGAGAGAGCGCGCAAGCAACAACAAGCACAATGGAGGCTGCGCTCAGCATTCCAGCAGGCGTCTCGAGGGACGCATTCCAATGCTCGCTTAACACGTTGTCTCGCGACTGCGCCCGCTCATACCTATACACATGTACACGTGCGTAAAGCAGATATTTCTGATTGGATTTCAGACGCTTATACACCATTTATTAAGTCTTCCCGCTTTATTGTTTCAGCTTGTGAATTTGTTACAAGCCGAGCTTGCGATATATTATCAAAATTAATCGCCGTCAAAAATCAAAATTAACCTTCTATTGCCTGTCATCAAAAACACTCTTCCATTATATTTAGCAAGTATCAATTACTTACTTTTGAACGTAATAATTTACCTCGCAGCAAGCTGGCGTTAGAAAAAAAGTAAATAAAAAAGGCCGTTGTATGTAAATCCGATCCGAACGGGTAAAGCGCAAAAAAAAGACAAAACTATCGAAGCTATTTGCGCAAGGACTGATTTGAATAGCACTCAATAAAATCTATTACCGGCGCGCGGACTGTAAACGTCGACACGCAGTAAAATCGGGGCGAAATCGGGGTTTTCAGCAGGCCATGATAAACTGTGAGCAGCAAAACGAGGTAACAAAAAAGTCTACAAGCGCGATAAGGCATTAGTTAAAGCGCTCGCTGCCGTTCGGCCACTTGTTGTCTATTAAAACGCGTTTGGTGGGTGGTTTTTTTAAGCGTCCCTTTCGTTGCGCCTTCTTTATGGGTTCAGGTTCAAGTTCAGTAAATTTCGCGCTTCCGAGTAGAGAACGAAAGAGATTTGGAGAGAGAGAGAGAGAGAGAGAGAGAGAGAGAGAGAGAGAGAGAGAGAGAGAGAGAGAGCGAGAGAGAGAGAGAGAG
>JAWWMK010005546.1:0-29580 GCA_035047105.1 Galeopsomyia nigrocyanea
ATAGCAGCCATATGCCTTAATGACACTCGCCACAATGATCGCGTCGCGCGCGCGTATATATACACGTTTTAACTTTTTATCGAGCGAAACGTCGTTCAAATAATATGCACTCGGCCGTTTTATTTATGTATACATTTATACATCTCTGTTTCCTTGCTGCCGTTCGCGTGTGCGTGTGCAAATACCGGTACAATGACGATTTTACAATGCCTCTTAAATCTTAGTAGTGATTTTGTATCTATGTACGAGGACGAGATAAAGCTCGAGATAAAGACATTTTTTGTTTAGGGGTTGGAAAGTCTAACATTTTTACAATTTGTAATACACAAGTTTTTCATTGCTCTGAATCGTCGCTTGAACCGGGAAAGACAAATTAATTAAAAACGAACGAGAGCGCACTAATTCAACGAACTATACTTGCAATTGCAATTTATATCGTTCCCAAGCTCACTCAATGAATCTCCCATTCAGCGGCAAACTGTATATATAACAATTTTGTTCATTACTCGTGCATAGCCACAGATGAAAAGAATTTTTCTTTTTTATTTTTTTTTTTTGCATGAAAGATTCATCCTAGACACACTATGTGCCGCTTGGCCTCCAAGCCCATCTCTATTCTCTCTCTCTCTCTCTCTCACTCTTTCTCTTTTTCTTTTGGTGGCCCATTGCCAGAATTTCATATGCCAGCCGAGCGCTTTCGACATACCTGCGCGCGCCCCGCGAGAGAGAAAGAGAGAGAGAGAGGGAGAGAGCTCGACATGGATATTTTCGGGCTTTAAACCGAGCACAGCCGACCCCCCATCTGACCGATTTTCTCTCTCACTCTCCTCCTCCTTTTTTCTCTTTATTCTTCTTGCCTATTAAAGGCTGGAGTAATACTCTTTTCTTTCGGGTGAGAGAGGGTTGCTAATGGCGTTGATTGGTATAGTCGAGGGAACGAGATTAAATTCTAATGGAAAAGTAGATTCGCTTACTAGGCCCATGTCTATTAAAAAATTTTTCACGAGGAACTTGAACTCGTTATAGCTAGGTAACTCCAACTTCGTTAGGAGTTTCGGTATATACATATAACGAATGCTCAATGAAATGTTTTAATCCACCACCAAATTAAATTTAGATGGGAATATAGGATGCAATAAATTTTAATGTCTCGCTGAATGAAACTGTCCCTCGAATAAATCCAAAACGCGGGAAATCGGATATAGTGCTCATTAATACTACAATCGAGCGTGCGCGCGCGCGTTGTTATATTTTTAGTTTTATCCCTCTCTCTCGAGTGAGAGAGCATGTGATTCGCGTAAATTGTGCGTGCGAAAGCTCCGCGCTCTTGAAAATTTTTGGCGGCAACAAAGTGACATTTTTACGACTTCTTCAAAGCATTATTCTATTTTCAGGTGAGGAAATATTACCTTTTCGTTATCGATCGTGACTACAGAAGAAGAAAAAATTTTGTTTAACGTCATATCAGTTGGTTAAGTATCGTTATCTCGAAATTTTCTCTGAATCGTGAATCTAATTTAAATGGGAAGAGGAGGAGGGATAGACACAATAGGCGAGTTGTATTTGCGAAGTTCAAATATAACATGGGCAAATAATCTCATCACGACGTCAGGAGAGAGAGAGAGAGAGAGAGAGAGAGAGAGAGAGAGAGAGAGCTCGCGCGTATAAAGTCGAAGAAGCAATTTGAATCGGAGAAACACAGCTGAGACATGTGCGTGTACGTCGTCGGTCGGCCAAACGTTTAAATTAAAAGCGGCGTGGCCGCGAAGTCTGGGGGGTAAAATTTGCATTTGATTCAGAAGAGTCATCGCGCAAAACACACATATGGCTCCGAACGCGCGCGCGCGCGAGTATGTTGAATCGATAAACTTTTCTTATCGTTTCTGTATGCCTTGAGATACCGATATAGAATTCCTATTAATTTTTTTTTTAGAGTGAGAAAAATAACGTGTAAAATTAGTTGTATATTACTCAATTAAAATAAATTTTGCGTAGAAGCAAACATGTGTACGCAAAAAAAAAAAAAAAATTCCGCTGGTAAACATCGAAAATTAGTGTGCGACACTGCGCCGTTTAATGAAAGTTTCCTTTTTAATTAAATTTATTTTACACACACTCCTCGCTTCGCCTCGACTGCAACCGGCATTTCATTGCGCGCGCGCGTCGACTCTCTTGCCGCGAGATGAGAAAATATACATTTAGCTTGCATATTAAAGTTGCTGTTTATTCGGCTACTTAATTTCCTGTTTTAATAAAATTTAACTAATATTCTTTTTTCTCTTTTTTCTTCTTTCAGGTAAGAGACACTCACAGTACCTCGTGAAACTATTATGAATTTGTGATATTTCTGCTTCGAAGATACGTCGTAAGTAAGTCATCTGCGCAAGCATACGAATTTTCATAGAAAAAGTACTACAAGTAATGGAGCTTTAAAAAAAAGGGTAAAAGAAAAAAAATTAGTTGACCGTAATGCGCACTCATTGTTTCCCCCCTATAATGATACGTTTGTGTTTAGCCAATCGATGCGCCAGCCCCTGGCATATACATATATACTACGGAGAACTATCGTAAAAAAATTGTTTAGCATCGGCTGCATATATGCATTCTCAACATATATAGGTCGAAAGCTATTTTTATCGTGATATTCCAGAATAAAAGATTGATAAAACAAACATCGATAAAAAAAAACTCAAAATTATCATCATAATAAAAGACCTACACATACAGACGTATCATCAATAAAGCATCAAGGATAGCGCGCATCGTTCGTCATCGCCAGAGACAAGTTTTCACGCACGTATAATTGCGTCAGTTTCGCATATGCATACTTTTTTTTTTTGTAAAAACGCGCTAAGTTGTTCTCGCGGGGTCAAGATGTTAACGAGTTTCTTTTTTCGCGACGCGCGCACACGCTATCGGCTGTCGATAATGAAGAGGATGCGACGTTTTTTTTTTCATTTTGCGAGAGAGTGAGGTCGAGATACACCGATCGATTTTTATACTCATTTTTTTTTTCGACTAAAGGACGTTGTACTATGGCCCTAATGTGATTGAAGAGGAGAGATAGTGAAGCCTGTAGCTCGTTGTAATTTTACGTATGGCTTCTCTATGCGTCGGGGAGTGAAGCGCGCACAAGCAAAAGGTTCAGATATTTTTTTTTTCGATTGCGTTGCGAGTAATAAGGGGATAGGAAGTGCGGGCTTAAGTTCGCTTAAGTATCTCTATTCTTATATTCACTTTGGAGTTTTTTTTCACGATTGCAGATCGATTTGATTGAGGATGAATTCAATTTTGGCAATATCACAAAAATTTTATTTTAAACGGACGAGATTACAAATATTTGCTTGTCAAACATTGTTGCGCGGAAATATTACAGTTTTAACTCTAGATCGGAAAATAGTCGACGCTTTTACCGAGAATACGAGTGATTGATGATCAGCTGTTCGACAGTTTAATTCTGTCGTTAGAACTTTTAAAATAATCCATTTGTCTCGTCAAATAATCTCAATGAAAATCACTCTAATTATGAACATCTTCAACACATCGCAACTCGTTCAGAAATAACATTGACACTCGTGCTCTTCATTGCAAAAAAAAGGAAAAAAGAAAAAACAGTCGAACCGGTCATGAGGAGACGTTAGAAGGCGTATGACTAGTTCTCCGTTCGTTCGCCGCGCCCATAATAAGATACGGTCACGCGGTGCTGTGTGCCGTCGTCGCGAGGTTCATTCACGCGCCTTTCAAAGTCCATTTTCGATTGCGCAAAAACGTTTTCGGGGATAGAGAGAGAGACACACACACACACAGAGTCACGCGCGGGGGTCCCGTGCAAACACTCAGCAGAAAAACTGGCTGACTGCCAGACGACGACGACGACGACGCCAGCAGCAGGCAGAAACCGCTGCTGCTGCTGCAGCTGTACTATCGATCGGGTTGAACAGCAAGCAGTGTATTAGGCATGTTATATACGAAAAATTTTTCCCTCGCTACAGCTGCGATTTATGGAGATGCTCAACTTGACCTTAATTCCATCACGAGCGCGCGCTCGGGGATTGTTGTTTTAATGGGATTGAGATTTTCATTTGGATTCAGATGCAACTTGTTTTTGTTTGTTTTTCGGATTGTTGGGGTGATAGTGCGTGTTTCGTTGCGCGTTAGATGTCAATATCAATATTGCTATTGCTGTGGAAACGTTATTATCTCATGAATATGCGTGAGTGTGTACAAGAATTTTCTTAGAGAGGGAAAGAAGAATAATAATCTCGGACTGACTATGTGTAATTTATTGAAATTAGCTAGATCTCTTTCAACAATACTCGAAATCTTCACTTGCTACGAATTGGTTATACACCTCCAAACATTTTTTTTCCAATTCCAATAAGCTCGAAAGAATAAAAGAGGGCAAGCTCGTAAAAAAAGGAAAAAAAGTTACGAATGAAAACTGTAACAGGTGCATGTCGGTAAAAAAAAATCTCGTAAAAAAACGGCATGTTATACAATTTGAAGAAGATCCAGCGTGTATAGGTATGTCTGTTTTGGTCATAACACGTGCTGCTCGGTTTCTTATAAGCCGGGCCACGGCGTTATCTGCGATCGTCGGGAGCTTTCTCGAATACACGACGAAAATACATGCACTTGGCTGTATTGTTCCGACTCGCAAGCTAATCTCTCTTCCTCTTTCTCTCGTTCGCCTGATTTGTAATATCGACGACAGAGATGAACATGAGATTAAAGTGTTTCGACAAAATTAATTATCGCTATGAGATGTTAATTTAACTTATTTCCGTTTGAATATGCCATGAGATTTTGTATAAACGCGAAAAAAGCGATTTTCTCGGAAGGAAACACGAATTTTTCGGCACTATTAAGACCTCGTTTGCAAACTACACAAGAGGGGGAAGCTAACGAAGACAGATATTCGAGCGTAGAAATTTCTGCAGTCCACGACGAAAGCTCGAAATTCAATTTATTTGAAATCCTAGAAAGAGAAAATCAAGCTCTAGTGCGGCTGTTGTGCTATAGCAACACTCCCCCACACGCTGCAGCAGCTTTTGTCGCGTACTTTTCTTTTTCTCTTTCTCCGACGTGTATATGCGCGACATGTGTTATATATGCCCTTTTAGCTTGACGTTTTTCGAGGATTCTTTTTTCTCTTTTTCCTTTCTGATTGATTGCTCTTTCTCTCTCTTTCTCTGTGCGCGTGGGAACTTGTCACGGATACATATGGCAATTTTCGTTTCGCGATATCTCATACTTTTCCAGAGAAAAATTTTTAACCGCTGAAAATTCACCATTTTCAACACTATTTAGACACTCTCCTTCAAAGACTCATCAAGTGTCGCGCGTGTACCAAAAAAAAAAAAAGAAAAGAAAAGAATCTCTCCTGCAGTCGACGTCTAGAACCAACAACGAAAAAAAAGAAGACAGACAGTCAGACAGAAGAAGCATCAACGTTCAAAGTCCAACTGCGTTTGTCACGTGGTCTCCCGTCGAGATGAGAACGCATCATTAGCGGGACTATCATTAGCCGCAGCAGCAGCAGCAGCAACAAGGCCGGACGCACTGCATATGTGTGTCTGTGCGTGTATCCCTTTTATATGCACTCGCACGCGCGTAATATACATGAAATTAATTTTCGCTATCAAGCTTTGGAATTAATTAGCGTTGTATAGCGATTTGATTAAAAAAACGCATTTTTTTTAGAGAAGAACTTGCGACGATTTATTCGGATGGACGGGTGAAACGAAGTTTCGATAATTTACAATTCACGTATATTCAAAAAAGAAAAAATAAAACGGGGGACGAAGACGACAGAGACAAGAGATTTTTTTTACGACTGGTTGTTATCCTCGTCTTTGCCTCGCACTGGGGTCTTAGAACCTGACCTGCTGTTCGTCGCTGGCTGTCGATTCGACGGCGTCTCCTCGTTACTCGTCTTTTTCACTCTGCAAATGTTTTTTTTTAGAAAGTTAGATCGTTGTTTCGGCTTTTTTTAGCATCGAAATTGATTTCATACGACATTCCGTACAAAAAATAAATAAATTCTTTACAAACGATTGACAATTTAGGCAAATAAAAGCACCGAAATGTCAAGATCCAATAAATAACGCAAGACAACAACTCACTTGGATTTTTGATTTGCGATTCGAGGCGCAGCGCGACGAGTGATCCTCTTAACACGTCCGCTGCGAGTTCTAATACCAGCGGTGATAGCTCGTCTTCGCGGACAAGTACTGCAACCGCCGCGTTTCTTCCTCTTGCTGCGGCTGCGTCCACGTCGGGCCGATTTGCGTTTGCCGCCACGGCCGCGCCGACGCGAACTTCGTCTGTGCGAGCATTCCGCTACGTCCAGCACGTCTGGTATGTTACGATCGCAGGTCACGTAGCCTCTGTTATTTTATTGGGTATGGGGAAGAGAGACATTGGTAATTTTTGATGATGTTCGAGTGAAAGTATTATTGAAATATTATTCACGCGAGTGATACGTAAATGTTTATAAACTGATTTGGCGAATAGGTTTGGGATGTTTGAGTGCCAAAAGTTAATTAATCAACGCGTAAACGTAATTTGCAAGATTGACGATTCTTTTAAAAAAAAACAACAACATAACCAAACATTTAAAAAACAACGATTTTTAAAAAATTTTGAATATGCTCACCTCTTTGACTTATGAAGAATGCCATAATTCATACCACGGCGCAAAGTAAGCTGTATCTGCTTGCGTACCTCGGGCCCAGTGACATTGTACTCTTGGCTGAGGTAGTTGGCGATTTCGGTCTCGGTAGAGCCTTGGGCTGCCTGCAACCGTCTGATCGCATTAACCACGAGCGCTTCGAATTTTGGCGGTTTTTTCGCCATATTATTTTTTTTTTGCTGTTGTAACGTTGGATTTTGAGGTAACCACCACTTTGAAGAAAGAAGAAAAACAAAAAAAAAAAAAAAAAAACGTAAACGTACGCGCGCGTCAAAATGCAAATGTTGTTATGGAGATTGTTTTTGTGTTTCGTGGCGACGATCGGCACTTGGAGCTCGATATTTGTCTGAAGTTCGTTGGAGAGCTTTCGATAATTACGTTCGATAATTAAAATCTTAACAATGCAATTTTATTACGTTTTTATTAGTCGTTAATCCACACAATAGTTGCCAAATCAAATAAGCCATCGAAAAAAAAAAAAATGAAATCCGTGTGTATTAAAACATTGTTCGTTTGCAGAATAGTAGGGCATCCATCTCTCAGTCCTTTTCACATCCATCCATGCAACACAACATGGGTTTTCGTATTTATCCAAGCGCGTCGAAACGACAACAATGTCCGGTGCCTCCACGTATGTGTTTGTGTGTGTGTATGTTCTGTCCCTAATAACACGCGTAAAATTTTGCCCTCGACAGTTTGTTGCTTTGCGAGAGAGAAGGAGCATAGTAGCAGCACGAGTTCTATAGAGAGTTAGTTTATCTATAGCATATAGCTCGTCAGCTTCTCTAGCACTTCCGTCTGTATTTATAGGCTTACCTTGCTTAGCTCTGTGTCTCTCAACTCATACCAAAAAAAGAATTAAAAAAAAAAAAACGAAGAAGCTTTCTAGGTACGCCCAAACAATTTTTCGAGTGTTATTTTTGGGTTTTCATAAAACAGATTGATTACATCCGACCTTGACGCGTATACGTATGATTGATCGGATTATGTTCGAGGTTGACATAGTATAGCTGAAATTCTACGTTTGCATTTCTCGTCAACAAGTACCTAAATTTTTTTGTTGTTGCTCCGATGATTGCCTTCCTCGTGTGCCAAATTACACATCAGGCGCTTTTTTGTTACTGCTGCCCGAGGCCCTTATCGTCGCCATACACACTCGAAGTTTGTCTGAGGATTACACAGGAGCGTGCATATGTATATAGTATAGTGCAAAGAGGAGAAGTTGGCGCGATAAGCACGTTATCGAGCAGAGAGCACACTATATATATATATATGTGTGTGTGTGTGTGTGTGTGTGTGTGTGTGTGTGTGTGTGTGTGTGTGCTGCAAGCTCCGCCAGAACGTCTCGTTTGCAAATTCTTTCGTCGTGCGCCAAACTGATGTCTGTCTTTTTTTTTGGTTGTCTTCTCTTTCTTGCGGGGAGACGACGAAAGTTGCTAATTGCCGGCGAGAGATACAACGATGCAGACGTATAACAAAAAAATGTCGTTGTTTGGAGGTCGTTAAGTCTCTCGCACTTTTTTTTTGCACGCGAGCATGATTGTAGACAGATATTACGACGTTTTGTTTATTATGAAAGACTTACGCGAGCGTGTGTCTGCGGATCGAAACTGCGAGATGGCGAATTTGTCTCACTTTTTTTACTCGTAAAGATTTGTCGTTCTTAATTCGTACATGACATTTCTGGATGACACTAATTTTTCACTTTGAAACATGAATTAGTATGTAATATGAATATGAATTTTTCATTTGATAAAAAAAAAATGAGAGAATAGCTTTGATTAAACGCGTGAAATAAATGGGTGAAAACTTCGGAGAGCCATTAAATAAACGCTAATTTGATTTAAAAAACTGGGTTATACGCTAGAGAAGTTCGTTCGCGGTAAAATATAACAGCGAAGTTTTCACAATAAAGTGGATAAAAGAATAAAAATATCCCAAGTGAAAAAAAGCTCGTTTTAATAAAAATGCATCCATTAAAGCACATTAATGACACGCAAACAAATCAAACAGTGTTCAACAAACAGATTCTGGTATGCGAAATTAATTCACAGCAAGCACATTACAATCGATCGAAATATACATGTATATAAAAGGAATCGTGTATCTGGCCAAATAGCTCAATTAACAATAGCCACATACACAGAGACACACAGACACACAAATATAGCGAGTATATACAGTTCATTAATAAGTGAACGACTCTCTCGTGACAAGCTTGAGCGATGACGATGTGCTTTAACGTGGCTCTGTGCACTGATGACGTTCCGCATTGCGTTCGAAAATACTTAGCTCTGCTACTCCACACCTGACGTCACTAACTCTCCCGATCGAATAGTAAATATAGACGCAGCGACCTCGAAGATATTCAACTTGGGATCTTCAAAAAAGGGATCGATGAAGTTTTTTCTCGCTGAGAAAGAAAACTTCTTTTTGGCTGACGTATTTTTGGATTTCTCGTTTCTAAAATATACATATACATACCTAGCCGTGGGAAAACTGATAGTTGCGATTTTTCGGATTTTCATTTTCATGCGGGCAAACGCCCCTCCCCCCATACGTGACTGTCGGTAAGTAAGATTTTTTCACAGGTAAGTTATCGACGATGAGAATACACAACAGCTACGGATGGTATATAGCTTGGGAGTGGTGACGAGCGAAGTCACTAGTGTCGAATTTCGAATGTCAGTGGATAAGAACTCGCTGTGATCAGACGTGAATGCGAAATTGATACAATTGCAAAAAAAAGATGAATTATTAACGGGAAAAAATACCTTGATACCGTCGTTGTTTATATTATTTGTTCACAACAGTAAATTAAAGAAATAGAAATTAAGTTATGAGAAATACAGCAAAGATAATTGCAGTTAAAGTTGCAATAATAGCTAACAATGAATAAAAAAAATTGAAGAACCCATCGGTTTTATTTCACGTCTATTAGCAAATTGCATGAATATTCAATTACATTATGCATGTAAACGCATATCGCGGGGAATTGATCAATGGCGTCGTGTGTGTGTGTGTCTCACCCCCGTAAGATATAAAGCTTGTAACGCCTCCTTTGCGGCGCACGAGACTCATCTAGACAACGACGACGACGAAGAGGAGGAGGAGGAGGACGGTTGCGGCCGCGTGTTTAACGCCAAACAGGTATGTTTGCCTACATACTGCACATTGCGACTCACCTTGAACTGTCGTGTTACAACGACGATAAAATATGCGTGTGGCGCTCTCTGCCTGCGCTGCGAATTGCTATAGCGCGAATCTATTTTGCCGTGAAAAATTGAATTGCGGCTTGTGTGTGCTTCTTTATCTCTCTCTCTCTCTCTTTTCTTTTTTCGTGCAGCTTGCGGAATAGCAAACGTGTCGCGCGTGTAATTTGAATAACTTTTTTTTTTCTCTTAGAAAATTGTTGTTTGATGTTGGAAATGAATATAATACACGAACGTTTTATATATAGAATGCTTATTTTCAAACGATATTCATATTGGCTGTGTGCTACATACCGCGAGCCGTGTAATTTGGAAAATCGTTGCTGCGACAGGATAAGAACAAGAAGAAAAAAAAAACACGAGCCTTTATAAAAACATCATAAGTGATGCGGATATAATTATCGTGAAAATTATATATCAAATAAATTATCGTCGCGAAACCAGATTACGCGCGCGATCGCGTGGAGTATATCGATCCTATTTTTATTAGCCAATGCCCTTGCAGTGTTGTAAAAAAAAACAGAATGAAATTTTCCATACAACAATTTTTTTTTTCACTTCGACGTCTAATATAATATATGCGCGCATAATAAAGCAATGCTTCAGTAGTGGATGCTATTCTCTTAATCTTAGTAAATCATCGTCGTGTATCGCTGCCACCGCGCTACTGCTGCTGCTGGTAATTTCTATAATTTGCGACAATTATTTGCGTCGGTTGCCTGAACGATTATCCCATCCGTGCAGGCGTGCGTGGAATCAGTTAGTCTCGTATATCATAATTTGATAATACTCTGTACCCGCAGATCTGCAATTATCTGCTTATGAATATGATTATTGAATTTTAGTGGAGATTATATATCGACATCGTCACATATTCACATGTCAATGAGATCCACATGTAGGTGACAATTAAAATCGATGATCTAGTATATTTATAAAATTTCTGTTATAATCGATCAGCTTTTTATGTAACGCCATAAGAAGGATCTGGTGAAAAAAAAACACAATTACAAAATTTGTGCGACATTCCGTCACCGTATTAACATCCTACGAACATTTTTCTTCAGAAAGAAAAAAAATGCCTTACAACGTTGAATACGCAAATGCCGATGTAATCTAACACAAGTGCGCATCTTTAAGTATATGGATGCCTCTTCATCTTATCGTCAACGTATTTATGGGTAAGACAGTAACTTCATACCGATTAACGATTGGATTTATGAGTCTGCCTGAAGATTAACTTTGAGGGACTTTTTATCTCAAACGCGTCACTCTCTTATCTATGCAGTTTCAACATTATCCCATGTGAATGTATGTAACTGTTTCTCTTTCGTTGTTTTTTAAATAAACTTCTATGGGTGATTCAAATATTTAATTCATCCGAAAATGCAAATTCTCACCTGCAAAAGGAACAGAATTGGATCGGTCAATCGCATGTACATACATCGTCGAGCGAATCTCTCGGGTTTAAAGTGCATACGAGTGATTAGCACTTTGCTACTGCATTAGTCGCGAGCGAGAGTCTCAATGCTTATCGCGCGCATCGATCTTATCGTATACCCATAGCCAATATCGCGCCTCACGACATCCGATTCGATTGTAATTGATTCCACGCTAAAGGGCCATTTTTCTTCTCTTTCATTTCTTCGTATGCAAGAGATTTTTATTGCTGATCATTCCGATTGTTTTTTTTTTACAGTGAGTAATTGTTGATTTAGTACCCACTGTGCGATACATGACTGAATTATTATTGTCGGTTCTGAAAAATACCACCGTTAAAATCACGTTCGACTTTTGCAACGACAATAACTATTTGGCCGTAGCGTAAACCCTAAGGAATTTCAGTCATACATTCCCATCATTGACTCACTTTAATTAGCAAGTCCCGTAGATACGAAAAAAAAAGAAGAGAATGAGATAATTACTTAATTTTTCTTTCTCCCTCGGTATAAATCAGCGTGTTCGGCGAGAGACAAAAGCGCGTCGGCGTAACATCAATGCTTCCGATTCAATTAAACGAATTAGCACTGGTGTATAACGAACGGGAGAATGTGTCGTCGCTCGTGGATAGAGTCATCTTCTTGCGGCATTGTATACCACGACGACGGGGGGCGAATAAAAGCCATTCGTTTTGCTTTTCCACGTAATACGCACCGCGTTTTCATCATTAATATATAAATCCCACACGCTAATAACGCACTACATTGGCGCCTCCTTCTCAAGTACTAGAGGAGGCGGTGACTATCGTGCGTGTCGATATATAGTCGTGTTTCTTTTTTTTTTCTCTCTCTCTCTTTCTCTCTTAGGCAAAGTCGATGCAGAACGAGTTTTTTTCTCTCTCAATCGACACTAAGCGACGTAATTATTTCAATGAGAATGAGAAATTAAAGAATGCCTTTGAAGTTAGCAATCGTTTTGAAAAATACATTTTTTGAGAAATCAATGTTGAGCATTGTTAATGGATTTCTCGCTTGTTAAACAAAGAAAAACGTTTGCCAATCTGTATGACATTTGGAGAAAGTTTAATTATTATAAGGTAAGTGGGACCAATTTGGAACTATACACAATTTGGGACTATTGCTCGGATTTTGAGTTTATGCGTGCTATAGCGGCACGGCGCTGTAGGCATTATGTTCGCACTATCAAGGAAAGATCCATAGATTTAAATCATCCCTGAACACGAAATCTGTTTTGCAGTAGAAATTTGTGCTTAGACGGTCAAATGTTCCAGCTCTTCCAACCAATTTCCATTTGAAGAATATATGTCATTTAAATGAAGCTTCATTTAAATTAGTCTAATATATCCAAGCATATACAACTGCAATACACCTTTTGATTCGTCTTTTTTACTCTTTTAGAAGCACTCATCTGAATAGCCAAAATAAATTTACTTATTCCAGTTATCAAAGTTAGAATATCGATTTTTGTTTTATTCTTCAAAATGAAGGTTTTTAAGTAACTGTGACATTATCGCATCGCACTAATTAGCTTATAGTATTAGAAAAATATTGGTTTGCTAAAAATATTGATATTGTAACTTCCGTTTCTCAATTAATAGTCCCAAGTTTGGTCCACTGTCTTCATTAAAAAAAAATATCGCAAATAAGAAATTTTTGTTCTTAAATTTTGATGCAATACAAATCAGTGCTAGGGATTACTAGAAATGAGAAATCAAAGTGTTCTAGAAATATGAAAGCATTTTTTTCTTATTTTTAGTAAATTTTTTGATACTTAAGTAAGTTCCTTCGACAAATTAAGAAAAAAGTTTTCTTATTTTTTGAAATAATATTGATAGGTCAATAGCTTTTACTAATTTTAAGAAATATTTATACTCAAAATGAGAATTTCTGAAAATAAGAAGAATTTTGGCTCATTTTTTTTCTTAAATCAAGAAAATTAACATTTAAGTATGTAACAGAAATAAGAATTTTTGTATAGTGTTGTCATGCCGAAAAAAATAGTTTCATTCAAAGTACGATAAATTGGGCTAGATATCATAAAAAATTGCGCGACAGCTCATTTTAAAACTGCTGTCATAAGCTTTAAAGCCTTAAATGTCAAAAAATTCATTCACGGTAGAAAAATATGGCTGTTTGCACTTAGTAGTCCCAAATTGGGTCAACCTACCTTAGCAGTATAGTCCAAACATTATGCCTCTGTATTCCTTGAAAACTCAGCCTAATAAATTCATAACAACGCAAAAACATGAATCTTTCCATTTTTCGCATCACTGGGTTCCGAAGATGGAAGAAAATTAAATTGAATTAGACTAGCATTAATTATGATTCGATTTTACTTTGTACATCAAATTTTTAGTCGAGTATTGAGTACAACACTTGTTCAAAGGTGTAAGAAGTGGTATTACGTACATTGACCGCACATTCGTTCATTTTAAGATAACATAAATTTATTCCAGTTTTCATTATAGAATTTTGTAATTTATGTTCTCTGGTATGTAACTAGATTAGAAACGTTTTCAATTACCTACGAATAGAAAATGATTTCGAATTGAATTAGTTTATTATTAGTTCATTAGCGTACCTTTTTGCTCTCGAGTTTACCATATTTACCATAATAAATGAAGAAAAACAACAAAATATGTATATACAAAAAAAAATACTCGTAAATCTTCTCCAAACAGACGCTTACTTCATATAATTTATAGATTGAGTCGCGTGCGTGAGTTTTCCACTCGAGAAAACCGTCGGAAAAAAAAATTTTGTTGTGACAAGGCCCCACGTAAATTGCATCATAAACTTCAGCATGTATGTAATTTTTCAATTATAAAAAGTGCAAGATTCGCATAAATTCGCGCGGGCGACGACTAATATAAGTATAACCTTTTATTATTGCACATACACATTCGCAATCTATTGAAACTAACAAAAAATGGGATCAGAAATTTTTCTATGTTGAAGTTGATGTGAAATACAATTAAGTGACGACAGTGTTTTTTCTCTAAATACGTTGTGATTTTTAATTGGGTTATTAAAAGTGCTTCATCACGCGCGCGTAGACTTAGTTTCAATGATTGGCACATTATACATATTCCTCTTATTAACACCCCATCGCTTGGGTGATGGGCAATGCAGCAATACAAACACTATAATCATTAGAAACTTTGTGCGAATAAATCGATGATTATTTCAAAACCGATGTCTCACTGCGTGGTCATTTGATTATATATCGCTTTATTTCGTAGCTCTTGACAAGTCTGTAGCACGATTAAAAAGGCTTATTTACTTCTTGTCATTGAAGTTTACACGCTTGAAAATTAACATACCCGATAGTTTTACCGGCAAGCAGTATAATTTGCATATCAAGAATATCAAATCAATAAATTCAAACTTTGTCGGGCATAATATTGACTTACTGCTAATAAACAGTCAACGAGCTAATTTACACGTGCGTGTATGTATCTCGCGCGAAAAATTCGTTGCGCACCTGCTGCAAGGACGCCGGAAACACGCGCCCAATCAACGTATATAGCGATTTTTCTCACGTATACGTATATACGTACGTACGTGCATCGTTTTTCGCTTTGAAAATAGAAAACTACTACTCAAACACGTGCATCTTTTTTTTTTGCTGATAAAAGTATGTACATTATGTATATTTAACCTATCAATATAGGTTAGCATATTAAATTGAATGCGATTGAAGAATAACTTCATTTAAGTTCCCGTATAGTGATATTCGCTGCTAATTGATTTATATATCGCGAATTTCCTGTAAAGTAGTTTCTATTTTCTGATTATTTCGATTGAGTATTTTGAAAAGTATTATAATTGTGTTTCAAATCATGCATATATCAATAGATCGAAGGAATACTGATTTGAATGTTCAATAAAAAAAATCTACCTAAAGAAAACGGCATTAGCTATATAATTTGCAACCCTTACAATCGTCGCAGCAGCTGCTTCTCCTTTCACATGTATAATATAACAAAGTCATAGTCGACGAATACCTTATGTGTCGCAGGTGGTATTCTTTTTAATTGGCAGACGCATTGAGCCTATGCAAAAGGTTACGCAATGACGTCGCATACTATATGTGAGTCGGTTCACACTGCTCTCCGCTGTTGCATTGTTCTGCCCTCTTCTTTTATATATATATATCTCGGCCGAGTTTTTTTTTTCATAATGTTGGAAAACCCGGGAAAATGTGGGACACAAAAAGTTTTATTATTAATTTAATCAATACGAAAAAAAAAATTCTCTTGAGCTCTGCGTTGATATGCAATTTCGACATTTTGGATTCGATGAAACCAAATTTCCGCGAAAATGCGACGCGATTGCAGCTAACGAGGCTGCTTATTTGTTACTTATACGATATCATCTTATAATCATGCTAACGACATTAATAGATAGCTTCATTTGTACATCGTAAAATGCATCCGGTATCCTTGATGAACTAATTTCTTTCCCGCGACTCACAATCCTTTTCGTGGCCTATTATGCGAATAAAAAGAAGAAATATACATGAGAATCGCGCGAGCGCACTTCATTTCCATATAATTCATCTCTCTCTTTCTCGCGCGCGTCTAGTTAGTTTCCGTCTGCTCCACTGATATTCGAATTTTGTATGTATAATGCTTACATCTTCCGCTAATTCAAGTGTCAAAAAAAAAAGAAATTTGTTTTTTAAACGTCAAATCAAGCGACATTATTAATCGATGATTAATGTGTGCCTTTTTTCGAATTGAAATTTTCTATAGGCGTATCTAACTCGTTTTATCAGTTTTCTGCTATATTCAGATTAGATTGAACATGAGAAAACATGTTTATTCTGCTTAAATAAAGTCGTTTTGGCTTCTTTGCGTTATTGTTCAAATATAAGAGCACATAGTACAATCGTACACGCGCGGCAGGAAATATTTTCCATTGAATCAACAATTTGTTCAATTTTCTGTCGGTTCGTGTATACACATGTGTGTCATCGAACGATGGCTCTGTGAAAACGTGCACGTGTAAATTTTGATGTTCGCATCATTGAAAAAAAAAATTCCACTCTTTATAGAACTTTGTATTGTTTGCAATTCATAGCCATTCATGTATACCCTTGATTAATTTTCAGAATTTCAATCAGTAATATCAATTCGTCAAAATAATATTTTACAATTTACAACTTTTATCACAAAAACAAAACAAAAACAGATATGCAATTCACCTTTCAAACAAACCACCGAACTCGTAGTTTGAAAGTTAGAGAGAGAAGGAGAGAGAGAAGCCCGTCAAAGTTATTAACCGCGAATCCGGAAAACTTGAGTCAGTTTGGCGTATACGCGCAATAATTGAAATCGGCAACGAGATCCGTCGGATAGGCTTCCCTACCGCCAGTCGTCGTCGGCAGTCGACGGCAGCTCTGCCACGTGTTGCTCGAACTTGTCGCGTGGGTCGCCACGTGAGTTCGCGCTCTTCCTTATGATACTCTCTCACACACAGACACAGAAAAGACGAGAGAGAGAGATTTCGGATCATGTCGAGTGCGCGCGCCAGTTTATTTCCGATCGCGCTTTCTGTTTGGGACTTTAATAGCCAAATGTTACGCAATTTTTCTTTTTGTTTTTGTTTTGCAAATAGCCGCCACCGCCGCGATTGATTATGAGAGTTGTAATCTTATCGCGCGAGCACTTGACTTCTATTTTCTTTCTTTCTGTCTTTCTTTTTTTTTTGTTGAGGCAAACGATGATTGAAGGTCAATAGAAAGTTCGTCTTTATAATGAAATCTCGCGCGAGTGTTTCGAGATTAGCTTTTTTTTTTCTTGCGAGAGATGAGAATACAATAAATTCAATATCGAAGTGAGTGCCGGAGCTTTTATTTTTTAATTAAAACTGCCGCGCGGCTATACTGCAATTTTTATTGCACTTTTTTTTTCTTTGGGCGACGATAATCTGCGCCGTCATATTTTATATTTTACAATTGAACGAAATAATTGCCTCCAATAGTTGATTTCTCTTTAAATTCTACTTTTTTTTTGTAATCTGGCGAGGATAATTTTAGAGAGGATAGGGATATCGACTCAAAGTATTTTAAACGTCAAATACCTTTTTTCACCTGAGTATTGATGCAAAAAATATAATAAAAGTATAACGAAAAGTATAGCATTATTATACCCCATATATAAAAAGTATTCATATCACAATACGCAACGCTCCTTTATCATCCTCTCTCTAAAAAAAAAAGAAGAAGATGAAGCAAATAAAACTCTGAATAGGACCCATACAAGTCTGTCGTTTATCGAGGGGGGAGTTTTGCGTTATAGTAACCCCTTCTTTTTAGTCTACATCAACTCGGGCGCGAGCGCACTCGCGTATATACTTACTGTCTCGCGCAGACCTTCGTAATAAATCGACCCCCCCCCCTCTCTCTCTCTTCCGATATTCCCCCGAGTGAGTCAATCTCGTGCGCTTTCAAGAGACTTCTCTGTTGATGGACCTTTCCTTTATTTTTAGACGGACGTCTGCCCTTGATATTTATGGATTAGCCTCTCCGCGATTGATAATCGAATTTAGGAATTTATTCAAGCTTCAAATTAGATTTCATAACTGTCAGCTTCTCGAATGCCTCCACTGTGTTTGTTTATTAGATAATTGATATTTTTACAATTCATTTTTTTTTTCATTTTTGATAAACATTTCTTTTATTTTTATATTCCAGAACAAAATGAATATGCAACAATAATTAACGTGTTTATAAATATAAAGCCTACAAGGCATCGATGAAAAAAATTAATTAAACGATGCTCAGCCAACCAAGCAATATCCCAATGAAAATGAGAGAACAAAGCGGAGTTCTATTCATACATATATATATTAAAATTGAAACTCGTAGTAGCGGCAGCGGGGCGCACAATCGGGGAAGGAAAAAAAGAGTTGCACGTCACGTCTTCTTCCCTCGTATATAAACCAAATCCATCGAAGCGAGTGTATACGTGTATATACCTGTGGCTTACGCAAACGTATGGGGTTAAAAAGAAAGACAAAGATGCGATGCCTGTCGCGAGACTGATAAAGCCAAGGGCGCGCGGTTCGATTAAAATGAACATTGAACACGTACGCATCGCTAACTTCCCCCGCTCGCTTTGCAAGTTTTAGATACTTCAGCTTGCTTCACTTTTTTTCTATTGATATTCGTTGAAAGACTTTTATTTTCATATCGATTTGGTTTTTATAGTTAGCTTTTCGAAAAATCGGGAAGTGGAAAATTTTCTCAAAGAACAAAAGTATGAACGCGAGCTTGCGACGTCAATTTACGTAACAATCTCTCGAGGAGAATGCAGAAAAGGAAAAGAAAAAAAAAGTGGTTTTGCGCGTCAGTAAAAGAGAGAAATGCGAAGCAAGCAAGCTACCCCCGCGAGCGCGAGACAATAAAAGGCAGTATAGCAGCTAGCAGGTCGATAAAGCAGATTGAAACCCCTGGCATCGCCCGCGCGTCACGTTGCCGGCACCGTGCGAAAACCCATTCCCCCCCTGTATCGACTTTCACCAAGTAAAGGTGTCGAAGGGAAAGAGAGAGAGAGCGAACCATGCCGAATCGATTTACTCGGCTGCATATAGTTACTTTCTTCTTCTTCTCCTTTCATCCGCCTTCGCAAGAGGACTTTGTAATGTGCGCTTGCGGCTTCTTGGATGCTGTATTAGACCTTGAGATTGTTTGAGATATTGTTGCAATGTATAATGTTGTTGAAATGATTTTAATTAATTGTCAAGAAGATAAAAGAAATACTCGATTTTTTTCGTATAACTTTGCACTGTTTATTGAAGCATTGACGGATCGCTCATATCAATAGGATTATCCTTCGCAGTCCAGCAAAAGAATCTGCGTTCTTAAAACAGAATCACGTTGGCGAAAAGTATAAGAGAAACGTGACTATTATCATCACGTTGCTGCTCACGGTGGTTTTTACGGATCATAAATAATCCAAAAACATGATAAAAGGAGATTTTAAAAAATACCGACTTCACAAGAAATCCAATTGTAATTATTCGGAGCAGTTCTCTTTAAAAAAAAAACACTGTGTTTGTAAGTGACGGATTATACAAGCAACGAGTACCGCACAGTAGGTCAGGTAAATCCGAAACTTCGATCTGCTGTACGGCGAATCAGCATAAAGTCGCCACCACACATGCGGATCGAGCTATTAATCCACGCGGAAGTCTGGCGAAGCTATGGACGTACGTTGACCCGACCTACGACAACGTGCCTTCGATGCTATGTTCGATTTCAATGAAAATGCAAGTGATATGGTGCAACATGCATAAAGTCCGCGGCGCGCACACCGATTTTTTTAATCTCATCGAAGAGATAGGTTTCGTGGGAAATTCCGTTATAAATAACCTATTCGAGGCACTATTTACGTAAAACATTCAAAGTCTATTTTAATATTTCTTTTTTTTTACGTGAATCTTCATTACAATCAATTATTACTCGAGTCGACAAATTGATGTATTTTGTAAGAAGTGTAAAATATGCGAAGAATGCATGTTCGAAAAAAAAATCAAGCATCTATCAATCGAATGATTTACGAATTAGCATCGTCTTAGGAAAAGTCACAACAAATTAATCTATTACACAGGGAGAGAGAGAGAGAGAGAGAGCGCGCGCGCAATGTCAGGCAGTCGATTAAATTAAATAAATAAATCGTCTTTATCAGTGACGAAACGACTATAGACGCTATACACACACTATATCGACCCCGAGATAAATAGCCGTCGATATCGAGTCATCTCAGACTCTTTCTCTCGACTCTACGCAAACACTTACCTATATACATAAAATCTGTTTTTTTGTTTTTAAGCGCGAGGACTTCTTGTTCTCGCTCTCACTCTCTTTGACGAGTGCTAATTAACGAGCTACTTAGTCAAAGGACGAGTGCTTTTTTATGGCGAAGCCCTGCGAGATGAATGCAAATTAACTTTGCTGCTGATTCTAACTTCTGTTGGTTACGTATATACATTTGCTTGGAAAATTAATTAGGAATGGGATTTGAAAAATGATTTGAATTAAATAACTTTTGTTGAAATTAGCTTATTAAATTGTTGTCAGTATCTATTATTTATGTAAATTTGAATATTTGTAAAAATCCAACTTGCAAAGAAATATAATCGATGAAAATAAAAAAAAATTGAAAAAAAGTCTGTAATTAATTGTATTGGTATTTCGTAAAGGGTATTAGTTTCGAAAATGGAAAAGCATCGCGTACATATAAATAAACTTTCATAATTGAATTTATAGTAAAGAGTGTTAATATTCTTATTAATATTTCATAATCGAAAATGTCTAATTGCAACTACAAACTCATCAAATAAACTTAAAAGTGAAAAAATTTTAATAAAAAAAAAGAATCAAACGACGTGTATTAAGAAATTTACAATGGGTTTTTCAATAGGCGCCTAAACATGCAAATGGACTTTTCATATGCAATGAGGTTCAGTTATTCGTGAGCAGTTTTCCGTGAAGTGGAAATTAAATATCCAAAAATTGACATAGATTAATTCTTACATAACTAACAACTTTCTAATTGAGTGGTAAAAATATTAATTTTCAGTTCTTTTCCCGCTACTGGCGTTTGCATATTTATTTACGTAAAGCTTTATATCCGCCTCAATTATTTAATGACAAGATATTTATTTACACCTGTCAACATTTCACATGAAAAAAATGTTGAATGGTTAATTGATATTTATCTTTGCATTTCATTCCCGCACGGAACTAGTCAATCGTTTCAATAATTTATTTTATAACCAGTTTATAAATAAAAACATTGTAAAGACGTGTAAAAGATATGCTCGTTTATTTTTAATCTAATCAACTTTTGCCAATTATTATCTTTTAAAAGTAATTTTCGTAATTGTTGATAAAAGAAAATTCCCATCAAATAAATAAAAGATCCATTTCTTTTTTTCAAGAAATGACCATAATTCCATTTCTATACAACTTAAAATAATGACTGACAATAAGTTATCTTTATACTGAACTAAAGTTACTATAAAATAAAATCTTGTATGAATACCAATCTGTAGGTCTGTTAGGATCTGTCATTTGAAAATGAATAATGGGTTTCGAAAGTATTTTCCCCGTAGAGTCTAAAGGAATGATCCACTTTTACTATCGCGTTTACAATCTGATTTAAATCGGACTAAAAATATGAAAACTGCCGCTTAGATACATAATCGCTTTACGAAAACGACTCTGAAAAATATTTTTTTTTATATTATTACTTCAAATTCGATTTTTTTATTTTCCTGGTATATTAATGTTATGATAGTATTAGTCATAAAGTAAAAATTCAGACATCATATTAAAAGTAATATGTTATAATATTTTCTAAATTGACAAAATTAGATTTTCTTACAAGCCGCTGAAAGTCAACCAAAAGTGTAATGATCAGATTTTAGATTTAAATTTAAATTAATTTATATGCCGACTATCTTCAAAGAAAATGTGTGAGACCCCTTTCATATTAAGAAAGAAGATGTTGGTTTGTACAATACATCTTCATTCGCGCAATTTGTACCGAAAATAGCCTCGAAAATAGCCTTTAGCCTTGTAGAGCAAATAAAATCTTACAAGTATTTTCCGTCACGTTTCGTAGAGTATATGACGAAATAAAAAAATACCTATTTTCTGGCGTATAGAATTTTTTTCTTCGCTAGGCCTTTTGGACCTGTTTCCTCTTCTTATTTAAGCCCCCCCCCCCCCCTCCCATATGTATATACATATACAATACGTGTTGAAAACAGGCGATCTTTTGCTCCATGATTATTTTTTGGTGGAGCAAAATTGTGATTTGACAGATTTATGATAAATACCTTTTGCTATGTAGTTTGTGCTGACGCAATCTAAAAAAAATCCCTTGCCGCCGATCGATTAAAAAAAAACTTCGAAAATTTCATAATAATTAAATCCAGCTGTCATTGATGTAAATAAAAAAAGTGAACGCACATTTATTTGTTATCGACATTATAAACCTAGATTTTATTTGGTCTTGACTTTGATTTTTTCTGATAAAAAGTCTGCACATAATCATCTAGAACTGCTGTAGCGTAAACTGCATATCAAAAGGTATTTGTCATAAATTAGTCGAATCCCAATTTTGCTCAATCAAAGAATAATCATGGAGCAAAGAGTCGCCTTTTTCAACACGTATTTGTGTATCTATATACATGTCGGGGGCTCATTGAGTTATATAGTGACGGAAAATGCTCGTGAACATTAGGAAAGTCCGCAGAAACTGCTTTTTTTCAGCATTTTCTCGATATTATTGACGAATTAAAAATTTAATTACTACGTAATTTGTATAAGTTTTTACCGGGTATTTATTTTTACACGAAACTTTTTCCGCATGACGGTCTTTTTTTTCTATGATTTTAACTAGTCAGAAATGTTTCTAATGGTCCTAAGAGCTGAGAAATCATTTGAAAAATATTTTCGCCTATTTTCATTGCAAAAAGTCCATTTGATTATAATATGAAAATACCGAAAAAGTAGTCCCTACGGACTTCGCTAATGTTCACGAGCATTGTCCGTCACTATATACCTTAAATAAGAAGATAACGACAGGTAATAACAGATCCGGAAGCCCTAGAGAAAAAAAAATTTTTAATTCTACACTGGGACCCCAGAAAATAAGTATTTACTTTTAAGCATCGTTTCGCGGACTTGTTAAAACGTATTCAATCTTGAATCCATTATATTCTTCGCCATCATAAGACATTTAAAAGAGGACTTTTATAATTCTGAATCAACATTGATAAAGCTTGCATAAAAAAAAAAGAAAAGAAACATTCCCGCACACCGCAAGCTCAAAAAAAGCTTGACTCCAAAATAATCGTACCATCCGGCGATAAATAACAATGACCAATGAGGTAAACGCAACGATTGGTTGGAACAAGAGGATTCAAGTCGCAAATACATCAGTCTAAAAATAACTGATCTGGATAAATAGAGAGTGGCTCTTGGATTGTTTGTAATCGTCATTAAATAGCGATCATCCCTGCGCTCTCTCGCTCTGTGAAACACGTGATCGGAAAACGTGCCTTTGGCTGCACGTGGCTGAAACAGCAGCAGCGTCAACCCTCCTTTCCCTCCTCTCTCTCTCTCTCTCTCTCGCACACACGACGACTCGACTCGACCCACCCCCTCCTACCCCCGCAGGGAGAGCAGTCGCGGCGGCGGTGGCAACTGAAACTCAGTCAGTACCCGCGAACCTGCAACGCGCACGAGTCGTCCTCGCCGCGGTTATATCGCCGGTTTCACCAAAAAACAAAACAATATCCACAAAAACAACGCGTTTAAAGAATCCATCCTTTCTTTTTTCCTCCTTTCTTTCTTCGGATTATACATTCGACTGATACCAGCACCTTCGATCTTCCTTGTCATCTGCTTCCTTCTCTAAATCATTCTTCTTCCTTTTTCTTTTTCCCGTCTCTCTCGCTCTCTTTGAGCTTTGTTTTTTTTTCCGATTTTTACCATCTTTTCCCTATCGTCAAAGTGGAATCGAGAAGTCTTGATTGCGTCGCAAACGGAATTCCGAGATGAGAGAGCACTCTTAATAGCGTTGTGACGTATCCAAAACTCAATCTGGTTTTCCGTTACGTCTACTCCTAGAAGATTGTTTCTTTTGTTGTCAATTCTGAACGCTTATAATCGGTTGGCTATCGCTTGCCTGATTTCTACTAACGGCTTTCAACAAAAAATTGGTTGTCGTTGAAATAATCTGTCACAACTATCCGAAAGACGAAAGCACACACACAAGAAATTAAAAAAGTAAGATATATTCAGCATAATGCGAAGCATTCGAATCTTTCGGGTAGTTCGTGATATTAACTATGATCGTTGCTTCAAACTTCTTCCGATGTGCTTATATTTTTTTTCTTAAAGCTCAACTTTTGGCATCTTTCTGTCTGTCCTTTCAGTGTCTTCTGTAAAACTAACTTCGCTGTTTTCTTTAGTTTTTTGTACGTTGTGGAGATACGTTTGCAACCGAAAATAGAAATCAACAACGGCCCTGCGCATAATCTCAGTTTCGCTATGATCCATTGCATTACTCGTACTTCCACTGTTTGCCGTTAGGCCCCGGATCATTGTCGACAGTTTTCATCGTTGGTGACGCATGTAAGCATGTAAAACCTAGCAGTGTGCCGTACATAATTCGTGCTATCTAGCCACAGTGTATACAACAGAGAATCTGACCGAAAGTTAAAAAAAAAGTGTTTTGCTATAATCGATAGAAAAGAGTGTGAGACGAAAGCTTGGAAGTTCAATTCCGTGCTGTATGGACAACGAGGAAAGCGAGGGAATGACATCGGTGAATGACGCAGCTGCCTATTGGCATCATCCTCAGTCACAGCAGCAGCATCATCAGGAACATCATCAGCCACATGTTTCTCCACATCATCATCATCATCAGCAGCATTATATGTGGGCCAACAACAACAGTAACAACAACAGTAACAACAACAACAACAACAACATCCATCATTACCAGCAACAACAGTTGCCCCAGATACAATCGTATTCGTCTTTGAGCTCGTCGTCGACGAATCAGCAACACTATTACCAGCAGCAAGGCCAATTGCAAAATAGTTCACAGGCACCACCCCCATCCCAACAGCAACAGCAGCCGCAGCAACAGCAGCAGCAGCATCAGATGCAGTACCACCCACATCGCAACGGTGCCACCCACTGCGCAGATCGGCCGCGCAACCGACACTATGAGACTGCACCAGGTATGGCTGGTTTCTAACGGGGGTGGGTGGGATGACGTTAGGCGAGCTCCGTTGATTCCCGTCTAGGGGGTGTGGTGATGTTGACCTAGTTTTGTTGGGCGTTTTTTTTTACTTTAGGAAGGGTGACTTTTTGACGCCTATTTTCAATAGAATTGGTTGCTATGGTGGTTTATGGGAATACAGTCTCGATTTGATGGTCAATTATACTTTTGTTGTTTGTACCAGACTTTTTTTTAAATAACTCACTAAAAAGCTAAAAGTTATTGGGTTGATTATGTTTTTTCGTTATTATTTCTCAACCGTATCATTTTTTTAAGCAGTGCATTGAAAATTTTTATAAATTATGTATGAAATGAAATGTAAAGACAACAATTTTAATAATAAATAGTCCATTATACGTTGATGTACTATGTAAAAAGTCTCGCGATGTTAATACCAGTTACTATCACAATATCGAAGATATTTGCGTCCGGATGATACCCGCAAGAAAACGATCTTCGTATAATAAAATCAAAATCACTTTGCGCCCTAGAAGACGTCCCAGTAGTCCCTCGAGAATTACATAAACAGCCTTCCGCAAGATGGAACTCGAATGAATAATAGCCCATAACCGCATTAGCAAAAGTGGCCGTCGCGTGCGTCCGAATTCCCTGAAGTATATATCATCCGCTTGCGTCGTCGTGCAATTGCGATAATGAAAAAGAGAAATAAGGAAGGTGAGCGAAGGGGGAAAAAAGAGAAGTTTTTCATTTTTTCCCAACGTGAAGCAACAGATTTGTCGCGTGCCTGAATAATTCATGGGCGTCTTTCTCTCTCTAAACTGTTGCGCGCAGAACTCACTCGAATATCCGTTTTGTGCAGCTTTCGTACGAAATTGCGCGCCAAGCTTCATCTCTCTTTTTCTCTTCTCGGATTGTGTCCTCTAGACGTCTTCGACGCGCGGGAGCCTATACCTATTACCCAGCAAGATTTTATACATGGATTTGTCGTTGCCGACGGCGGAAACGAATTTGCCTTTGCAAGGTAATGTCCTTCGTCGAGGTCGATTGACAATGTTGATAAGACAATGCGTGGTGAGTTATTTAATATTATTTTTTTTTTTTGCAAGAAAATTGATCCGACAGATTGACACTAGCTATTTATCACTGGGTCTTATTATGGGAAAATTCTTGTGTGAATAATCCTCAACGTCGAAAATTTATATATACTTTGAAGTTATCAAAGAGGATCGTAAAAGAACCAGAAAAGTATTGAAATTTATGTATTCACGTAAGCTTTTAGTAGCAATATGAAGCTTTTTATGAAGAATTGTTTATATTCCAACCAATTCAATCCTTTTAAGATATCAATTGTGTATATCTTTTAAAAGATGAATCATAAATTTTAGATTCCACTGACCAAAAGCACTAAATTTCCTTAGCACTCTAGCGCGAGTAAATATTCAGCGACACCGTAGGGTGTACGCATCGTTCAAATAAACAGCTGAAATGAAGAGCTGGCGCATGCATAAGTAGTTTGTGCGGCGAGCGCGCTCGAAAACAATATGACAATTTTTCTTCTCTAGTAAAATGCATTTCGAGATGGATTAATCAAAGAAATGCACTGGACGAACAGATATATGTTTCATGAAAGAGCTCAGTTTTCGTATTTATAGTTTTTTTTCTCGCGATTTGCAAGACGAAGTGGATGCGCGTATCTCGCGGCTACCGTACGGATTTTTTCGTTGCGCAATCACGAAATAAAAACGATGAGTGCTGGGAAAACCGAGTGGAAAATGATGATGCATTTGGATTATCATAGTACTTGCGTGCGTTCGAAAATTCGTAACAGTTCTAAATTTGAGTGTCTAATATTTTTTTCAAAAAATATTAATATTATTATTTTCAAAAAAAAAAAATTTTTAAGCATAATTTTTTACATAAAGGAGTGTAGATAAGGATAGAGATGAACAATTCACATGTATGAAACGTTGTATGTTATTAGCATGTATTTGCTATTCCTACGAAATGCTGTTGTTTCATGAATTTTACACAATTTTGTGTTCGACAATTCATAATTTTCGTTACGTCATTATTTTCGAATTAAAAAGAAAAATAAATTTCTTTTTATGAAAACGAAAGATGAAGGGTTTACGGATAAATATTTAAAATCAGATTTAAAAAATTTTTTTTAGGATTTTAACAAATTTAAAATTTCAGAAACTATATAATTATGATAATTATGAATTCAGACGATATTTTTGTTTTGCTCGATGCACCATATCTAAAGTCAACGTTTAAAGCAGGCGCCTAAGTGATTTGAATTTCCCACATGCGGATTATAGACGTGAATGTATTACATTTCTATCAAGGAGTGTTTGCTACCGGTTTCTATCAATATTCCCGTGTCTGTGCGATATTTCTCATTCAAATTTTACTTCTCTACAGGTAGGCTTGTCAAATGGATTGGAGTTTGTTTTGGTTTCTTTGCATTATTTATTTTTTTTTAATTATATTTAAAAAAGTCCTAATATTATAAAAGTGCGAGCAGCAATCATGTTGAATTTACTTTACTATATTAGAGATTTAATTTTTTATAGAATTTATTAATTATGAACCGGTAAAGTGATTGCTACCCTCTTGAGCTCCGGTGAAATCTGATTCGACTTTTTATCGTATTCTAATGCTGTACAGAAGGGCCACAACAAGTTCCGTCGGGATATTTTATTGCGTTCGAAAATTATGAACCGATAAATGATAAAAATTTGATTATTTTTATAACTTATTCATACGAAATTACTGAAATGAACTGCATATTTTATTCATTGAATGTGAAACTGCAATGCAATGCAAATTTTTCGGCGGCCCGCCGGAAAAATCAGCATTATATTGACATGTGAAATAATTAAACAAATTCTATCGAACGATGACAACCAATAACATTCCACAATATGGCTGCCTCCAGCAGATTGTGCTCCTATTCATATTTCTAATAGAAACAAATCAATGAAAAATGTAATTTGTTCATGAACAAAAAATCCCAACAAAGTTCGACTAAAAAAATATGAATGACAAAACTCCAACTGGAAAAGAGATAGAAAAAAAAAGCGAAGCGCTCAATTAGTTTAGCGTGCATACGGCGTGTCATCGCGTTTGATCTGGTAGCTCCGTTAACGACAGTGGGACGGAGGGAACGGAAGGATATATACCAAGTCCGCGCGGCACAGACACACACAGACACACTATACGCGAGAAACATATACGCACATATATATATAAAGCCAAGGACATAGAGGCGTTCCATCTCGCTGACGGGGATAATGCATGGACACTGCGACTCTATACGAAGACGCGAGAGAGCTAGTATGTTTATTTCTCATGGAGGCTAGAGAGGAAGCTACTGCTACTCGCCCGACGTTGATCATTTGGCTGTTCCGCTGTGAAAAATCGTGACTCTGATGACGAATCCGGTGTTTTGCGTGGAAAATCGACAATGCGAATCGCGCGCGTTCGCTTCTTCATTTTTTTTTCTTTCTTTCTCGTCTCGAATGGCTTGTTTCAAATTGTGTTTGCATGCGGTTGTTGGATTACCTGTGAAACAAAATAAAAATACGAAAAACATCCTTGCTACATATATTTTCATTCGAATACTTTCGATTTTTCGAATGATAATTTGAGCTAACAAACTGTTGATTCAATCTGACGCGAAACTTCCGCAAAAACTACAAAGAGTAAATAACTACTAATTATTAAGTGGTTTTACCGGTCGTTTCACGAACATTTTTCGCTAATTATTTTTTTTAATTATTTTCTTCGCTACTGCGACATTGCGGCGTAAATTTTTCATGCCAAGTAAACGTCGCTGTTCAGTTTTTTTTTCTAATGCACGCGAAAAAAAGAAGTTGTAAAACATGTATGATTTATCAGTTTTCATTGCATTCGAGTGATAAATAAAACAATATGATATTCTGTAACAAAAACAAGTCTTGGATTATCCAGTTTGTATACGCCTCCATGTTATTTATTGTATTCATGTATCATACAAGCTCGGTTACAAATAAAGCAAGAGTAAGTGGAGAAAGTCTCTTGTAAGAAATCAAGGAGACAAAAGACCCTTTTGCCGCATTTGGTCCACTTTACTCGCTCTTGAAACCCTTACGACTTTCTTGCTTTTGCAAACAATACAACGAGATACTTTACTCATGTATACGAAAGTGTATTTGCGATGTAATAATATTCGCAAAAGAGAACACTTTGTAGTTTTTCATATATCAAGGTAGTACTTTGGCATTAATGGCTAATTCCCAGCTATTTCAACGTAGTCATATCGACCACTCAACCGATTTCGTTTAAACTTCGTAGGCTTATTCTATACGTAACAATAAATATTTGTACCAATTTTTAGGCCAAAATATTTATTAGTTCAAAAGTTATTAACAATTGAAAAAATGTGGAAAATTTTT
>JAWWMK010005557.1:0-81397 GCA_035047105.1 Galeopsomyia nigrocyanea
ATAACATATCGACTTTTTGCAAAAACTAAAGCAAACTGTATACTATGAGGAATATCTCCATTTTTTTTGACGATGATTAATTCATAATTATTGAAATAACAGTGAGTTGAACGTGAATAATGTTCATTTAATGTGCGTAAACGAGGTTGAGAACCGGTTGAGAACCACCATGGCGCTGGAGCCTCCTTAAAGCGTGCGTATAAGTCTTCGAAAAAGCCCTCGAGATTTTATCGTTGCTTTACAACGAAAAACTGTAATTTTGCAAAACGAAACACAATGCTTCGCGTGAAAATACGCTCGTAATTGACTTCAATGAGCCCCGGTAATTTCGATCACACAACGAACACCCATATAACCATGTTATTTTATAATATTCAATGAACGATGCGAAATAATGTAATTCCCCTATAACTCGCATAGCGCCGCATGCAGTATTTTCTATTAAAACGTTCATTACGTGCAAAATCATACGCTATTACGGATCGAAATCGCCGTGGCTGTTTGCTATCAAATTCATTGAATTTTTATTCGCGTGCAATTTTACACGCGCGTCGTGTATGATAATAAGATCGAAGAGAAGAAGAAGAAGAAGAAGAAAAAAGAGATTGTTTGGCGATGAAAAGGCCGAAGAGAAATATAAAAAGTTACGACCTCGCCCTCCCTTGATGCGAAATTACGAATCTATCTTTCCTCATTTCTGGCGCGGAGAATTTACGACGACGTCATTACGTAATCAATGAAAAAAAAAGGCAATAAAGACAGGAGGTCCGAAAATAACTGTTTTCACTTCGATAACACCGCGTCCGTACGTCCGTCCATCCGTGCACATCTTTCCTCGTGCAATATTATTATTAGCCACGTTTCAGTTGCCTCGTATATAACTCATCGAATTACCCAAAGAAAAGGCGTCAAAAAAAATGCAGCTTCTTCTTCTTTTTTTCGTTAACTTCCGCGAGGGATTTGCAAAAGCATAACGTAATAACTGTGCGTGTATACGTATACGTGTAAGCCGACGATAAAATTAAATTACACGCTATTACGCGATATATATATATACATGTGTAAAAGCGGCTCATGCGTGTATATATTGGTGTGTATTATTGCGTTGCAGTTGCATTGCTGAAATTAGATGCTCTCTGGGCGTGTATTGTGTTGGTCGATCGTGGTTTTGTAGAAAGTTCTCTTTTTTTTTCTTCATTGTGCAATTCGTAAGTAAAAATTTCGTGCAAAATACTATTTTTTTACATTCGATAGATTGTTCAGTAAGCTTCGAACTCGATCGTTCTGTATCGAGAGTTTTGTATCGCCAGCAATTATTTCGGAATGAAACCGATCTAATCCAACAGTAGTAAGCCGATAAGATCGAGAGATTCGAAGAAAAAGTATGACAATTAAAATTTCTGACAAATTGTCTTTCATCGAACAGAACTCTCAATGTCATATCGCGTTCTCTTGATGAAAAAAAAAAATAAAAGAAAAATCGAATGGTATCTGGAGCAACTCGCGGTAGCACGGCAATCAATTAAAAAAAAAAGAAAAGAACACCGCAGGTATAGATAGATATAACTGTACTCTATTCTTTTTTTTTTTACCTCGATAATGGTCAATAGTCAATAAAAATATTTTGAGATCGAAGAGAGACAGCAACAACAAAAAAAAGCCATCAAAATAAGCAAGACATAATAAAACTTTTTTTGTCGTCGTCGGTTCGCCTCCCGCGTCGAGTATAACGGGGCGCCGCGCAATGACAATGAAGGCGGAAAAATAGGAGTGGCGAAATGCACGAGAATTCGGAATATTTGAAGTTGGCAGCGCACTTAACAGTATATATCCCAAGCGAATGCCAATATATGTGGATTTAACGGTAGTCGACCTTATCTTTTGTCTGAGCTGGGCTTTTCCTTTTTTTTTCATTTTTATTTCGGGAGGCTTGTTTGCCACCGATAGAAATGTTGCCATTGTGTGAGTTTTTTTTTCTCTTTCGATCGACCATTGATTTATCTAATTGGTTTTTATTGCTCTTCGATTTTCGAAGTCTCTTTCTTTTACTTTAGATTTGATGGTTTTTTAATTGTCGATACGAGGTTTTAATTTGGTTAATTAGAGGCAGTTCGTCAAATTACAAGAGAAATTTAATTAGCTCAACGAGTTTTCTCTTAAACAAGCGTCAAATTAAAGCACTGATTTCGAGATTCATTTTAAGCACGTAATGAAATAAAAAAAAAACAATTGTTCTCTTTGTTTATTAAGTTAAAACACAGAAAAAGCTTTGTGATGCGACGAAGATGTTTGTTTATTACAAAACGTAAAAAAAAGAAAATGTACGTCAATATTATTTCGTGTTCCGAAAAAAAAACAGCGAAAGAAAATAATCATTGACACAGACAGTAGAGAAAAAAAATTCAAGGTTTCATCCGTGAACGCGTGTGCATAAAGACAAACACACACACACACACACACACGGAGTTTTCTCTTGCGATCAAGTAGCTGTCAGGAAGTTTACAATGACTTGGCGCCAAAAAGTGACGTACGTCTCGAGTGCGCTGTGTGTCCGACGTTTACCATCTGAGTATACTCATCCTTTTGATATGCGCTTTGAGAAGGTTTAAATTTGGATGTATACTGCGGCGCTCGATTGCATTATAATTTTTGGAAAGTCGTATACTGTTAATATCACACTTCTGGATAATCCCGAGATTTAATTGTTGAATCTATTATAGAAATGAAAAATTTTATAAGCATTCCTTAGATAATTTCTCAACGAATAAACTTTACTTCTCGACACTTTAATCACACCAATCGTCATAAAAGATTCTTAAGTATAGAGCATAACATTTTTCTAGCATTCGCTCATGAAAATTCAATCGGCCAATCACGATCCGTTAGTCACAGCACAAAAAAAAAGCTGCAACAAAGGTAAAAATAAATCCGTCTCTCTCTCTCTCCAATCAATTACAACTTCGCGGAGAGTTTAACTTCCGCGAGACTGAAGATCCCCGGAGCGTCGCGGGGTTTTTATGAAGCGTAAAGTCGATTTCTCGCGAGTCGCCCCGCGGTGCCGGCAAGAGACGAGAAAGAGAGCCCCTGCGAAGAAGAAGTGAAACTCGGTCAGGGTGCTTTACGGTCAAAGAAGAGAGTAAAAGTGTACGACGGATAATAATATATCCTCTATATAGATATTTTTCTTTTTTTTTTATGAGAGATGCTTTCGTGCTCGCTGTGGGTGGGAAATGATATTTGAGAGGTTGACATTTTACGATGTATGATGGATTGATATGCATTTCTCGCGCGAGAGATGTAAATTTTAGTTATCGGTTTTCGCTATTGACATTTGGATGCCGTTGTGGGTTTCGTTTGCGCGGATCGTTTATCGAGGAATTTTTTTAAATCTCTTTAATTTTTTACATTTGTCGTAAATTAAAAGTATTTTTTTTTTTAATTTGAGAAAAAAAGTTAGCTAATAAAAAAGATTTTTACTAAGCGATAAATTATTTTTTGTAACTTTGAAGTTTGCAACGTTCACGGTAACCGGGAAATTCACGAATTTTTCACGAATTCAAGAGGTTAAAAGCCACATGCTTTAAATAATTAAATTACATACACTTAATTTGCAAAAAAGTTTTTAGGATTTGTCTCGCTCATATTAGTTACGGACCATATCGTATAGATATAATAATTATTAAAGAATAATTTCAAAAAATATGGATGTATTTACTTACACCATTGACGGTACTGTTTTCGTAAAAAATTCCAACAAATTATTAACAAAAATTATTTTATTTGACAAATATCGGTCTCAATATTTATTAACTTGTTAACAATAGACCTTAACTTTTAAGCTAACAAATTATCAGTCAAATTTAAATGGTTATTTGTTTATAGTAACGTCTAATGTCAAAAAATGTCGATTTGTTTACGGTATTTTTCCGCAAATGTGCTGACGATAAAACGAAGGTAGATAAAAACGTAGAAATTAAAGAATATATGTTCAAAAAAAGGTAAGCTGAGAAAACTTACTTTATCTCAGATGTATACAAATTCTACTATAATGTGCTCAGTGAAATCAGCCCTCTAGTCGTTTCTTACCTAAAACACAAACAAAACAAAAAAATCTTACTAAACAATCCCACACTGTGTCATTAAAACTTTTCAATACCAACAAAAAAAAAGTAAATTTTCCATTCGCAAAAACCATTCGATCTTCCATTTTTACGATCGAAAAAACACCTCGCAATACACAACTCAAAAGTAGCCTATAACATACATCGAAATCTCCGCGCGTTCTATGCGTTTCGCGTACTACTGAGCCACATATAAACGGCGAGAGAGCGAGCGAGCGAGTGCGAGTCCAAACTCTTAAAAAAGAGTTGGTGCGCATGCACTAAAAAGATCAAACGGCGGTCTTTGAAAGCGCGTTCGGAAAAATCGACTCCGCAAACCAAACTTAGGGAGCGAAAGATAAGAGCGGCCCACTTTTGCACGCAGTATGTAATTAACGTATTAGCGCTAGTCGGCGAAAGATAAGCACCTCTATATAGCGCTTCCGTACCGAGCTTCGCCTCTGTAGATATCTGCATCGTTTAAAAAGTGCACGTGTACCTAAGCTGCGTACGAGTTCTTATTAAGACGATGATTGATTATTGGCACTTTGATGTTTGGATAATCCGAGGGTTCTTTATATAGTAATTTGATACATTTCATGTTTTTGAAGGGCTTTAAAAAATTTGGTATTCGTTTAAGATCAACTTAGATGATTACCATAATGGTTACACAACTCAATAGTAGATGGAAGAGGACATCAGCTAATTTAGCGATAAATTACACTAACAAACAAGCCAAACCCAAAAAAAAAAATTCATCCACCCACAAAGTATAATAGTGAAGGAATCGAGGAGTCATACACAGTATACATATAACTCTTACACACGAGAGTCGGGGCGGCGTCCGACAACACAACGACCATTTACCTTTAATCATATCTAGCCTCTCATTCTCTCGGTGCCTTTAAACGCTTATCTCTCTCTCACTCTTGCACACGTACACACACATACAACGTTGTACAAAAGGGCGTCTAATAGAATATCATTTGTGTGTATGTGTGTGTACGTTGCAGCTACTATCTACGCGCTATACAGGCTAAAGAAAGGAGGCAACGTAAACAAGACTAACGAAGCGGACGTTTATCACCCCTCCCCCCCCCCCCACCCCTTTTACCGACGTTTATGGAGTATAAATAACAGACAAAAGCGCTGGGGCCACGTGTGCGCACACACGCGCGCGTGGGCTACCGACCTATACGACGACGACTTTACTTCCGCGATCTGGTTGAAACCCCTTTTTTTTTGTTTTGTTGTTGTTGCGCGCTTATCGTTGTCTACAATCGTCCTCCCGCAAGGCTCAGCAGCAGCAGCAGCAGTAGCCGGTTTTATCGCACGCACACGCGACGATGTCTATAGTTTCGAAATAGGAGGATTGAAAATTCGTTGTAGATCGATTTGTTGGATTAACGCTCCTATATCTCTTCGGTTTTTATCGTGTAATTTCATCTGATTTTTTTTACAATCTGGAATAACAGATCTATATTGTAACGTAACGCATAGGCAGTTATAGAGATAAACTTTGTGCGCAACTGGTTCTTCGTCGAATTTTACACGCTATGTAAGAAGCTTAAATAACAACCAGTTGGCGAAATGAAAAAAAAAAGAAAACTCGTATATTAATAACGATCAGCGAAGGGTGAAATCGGCACAAAAGGTATTATACAGAGTGACATAATACCTCGACATTAAAGTATCCCGCTTCGATCAATCTAACCGATAAGAGGGAGTAAAAAAAAAGAGAGGTAGCAAGCTCGCATTATCGATTTATGTCGGCGTGATCGTTATTGATAATACCGCGCCGCGCGAGGCGCATTATCGTAGAGCATAAAAGATATTCGAGCGAAAACTGGACCGACTGGAGGCCTCCTCTCTTGTACGTTGTTTATGGCACAGCAGGAGAATTTATAATGGAAGTCGCTCTCTCTCGACGGTCATTAACACTCTGCTGCCGGTTTTCAAACCGATCGAGATTCCTCTCTCTCTTTCTCTCTAATTTCCTATCGATTTATGTCTTGCCTTGACCTTCGAAAAAAAATTTCCCAATCAATTTCCATAGGCACGCGCCTATTAATAACATTCTCTCCTCTGGATTTTCGTGATTAACTGCGTCTCCTTTAAACTCTCGTAAAATCCACGTGTATATTGGATAAAAAATTTGATATTCCCTATTTAGTAGTTTGTTAACTAGAACTGCCCTATTTTTAGAATGACTAATGGACGAAGAACCCATAGACAGAGAGATAACGTGCGCAAAAAAAAAAGAATGTAGTCGGATTAGATGATTAGTTATTGTTGAATATATTTTTAGAAAAGAATATAATATTGCTCACTCATGAATTTAGAAAGGATTTTTGTTCTGAGAATCATGAATGTGAAAAATCATTGACCTCCTAACACTTTCGCGATCCTCGATATAACATTTCGACTGGAAAAAGAATACAAAAAAAAAAAAATTTTTTTTCGCAACGGAGTGAAGGTACATTCCAGAAATACTCTTGGAGACTTTAGTGAGAGCTATATATGTGGCTCTCCCTGCAGTAAACGTCACTTTATTTGCCAGGCAAACATACACATCGTATAAGCAGAGAGAGAGAGAGAGAGAGAGGCATGCGTATCTATATGAGTAGAGAGAGAGAGAGAGAGAGGCTTAGCGGTGGCTAGGTCACGGTCAGGGCGATGGCCTCGTCGTCGTCGTCGTCGCTCTTCTCCTCCTCCCACATAGTCTCTCTTGATCTATTGGATCTGCTCTCTCTTGCGGGTGGAATGCTACCAACGACGACGACGACGTCATGTCGATCGCGATCATTGTTGCGCGGCCTGTTTTATACATTATATGTATCTAATCATTGGGAATTAAGTTGGGGTGGCTTTCAATTAGAGCTCTTCTTTTCTCTCTCTTTTTTTTTCGAATGGGTTGTAGAGCCTTTGAGGTTCCGCTTCCCGTAGGCAGGCAGATGGATTGATGCGTATGTAGTAAAGGCTGCTGCTCTTCTCTCTATCTTGAAAGCGACTGTCTTTGCTATTTAGTTTTAATTATTTTAATTAACTGCGGCGGGACAAGTTAGCTGTCAGTTCGGTTTGTTCGATCTCTTTTGTTTTTGATGCTTTTTTGAAAATTAATTATAGGCGATTTACTGGGAATTTGAAGGGTTAGTTTGAATGGGTAAGTATTGCGTTATCAATTGATTCTTCACTCCAAATTTTTTAGCAGTCGATTTAGAAACCTTTCAAAACATTTATTATCATTTGTCTAATGATTGGATTCAAATTTATATCTAAGAGCATGCAATCATATATTCTATTATTAAGCGAAAAACATTTATAGTAATTTTTCTCAACATAAGCATCCCTCTAGCGATAAAAAACAGAAGCAAATAATCTTAAAACATATTTTAGTGTGTAAACTAATTCGATGTATTCTTACAATTATCAAACCACATTCACGAGTTAAAGAATATTCATGAAAAAGAAAGAAAATGAAAAAGCACAGGCATCACACTAGTTTAACATCAGTGTATAAGAGAAGCCACAAGGCGTCATAAGCGAAAGCGCTGCAGGACTCTTTGAAGATGTTGGCCGGCACTGTGCAGTAAAAGCGAGAGAGAGAGAGAGAGAGAGAGAGAGAAAGAGAGAGAGAGAGAGAGATAGCATATAAGAAACGGAAAAGGCATAGAGAGCTGAACGCGAGAAAGAACGGAGGTAGATCGGACACGCTTCCTCTATCTGATCGTCACGCTTCTTCTTCTACTTCTTCTTCTTCATTTTTTTTTCTTTCAACCGGCGTGTGCAAGAAGCGCCAAATTGGTCCTTGCTACTTTCGCTCCCGATGCAACTCTCGAGATATAGTGTAGTTATATATACCACTGAATTTTCCACTCCGGCAATTTGTGGGATATTTGGCCTGCGGTGCTTGACATTACAGTATGAGAAAAAAAAATTTTGAAATTTACTCGCGTTTCATGTGTGTAAGTATATTCTTCGTGTGTAATTTTAAAGTATACAGCTGGCGCGAGGGGCTGTTATTTCACGGTTTTTTGCTTTCATTCATTAGGAAATGCAGAGTTTTTTGCAGTCGTTAAAGGCTTTCTTGATGACCTTGTCGCAGATTATAAGTTATATTTGCTGCAAGTTTATACTGCCAAGAGGTAGTTTCAAAAATTTGTGTTTAGAGGATATTACTTTAATGATTATATTCATATTTTTGTGATGAAATGCTACTGGACAATGGAACAAAATATATTTGGTACATTGTATGTCGTTTTTTATATATCACTTCCACTTTTATAAAATTTGGATAATAACATTTTCAAAACGTTAATGTTGTTGAGTGTCAAATAGAGTAATGCGCCATATAGAGACAAATACTCGTATCAAAATTAAATTTTACTTAATGGAGGACAACGATAGCAAATTTGTGATTGAAAACACGATGAGTAGAACTGATTATAGAGATAAAGATAAGTTTGCATTTACCAACAAAATTTGTAAGAATTAAACTACTAAAATTGTACAGTGGACAACATTATAGAAATTTATACAGAAATAAAAACTTTTTAATAAACACAATTACTTCAAACTACATCTAATCAAATGAGAGATTTCACTTTCATTGGACATTTGCAAATGCAAGTACGTACACCGCAAAATGCATCTACCACAA
Organism: Galeopsomyia nigrocyanea; assembly: GCA_035047105.1. Lineage (NCBI taxonomy): Eukaryota > Metazoa > Arthropoda > Insecta > Hymenoptera > Eulophidae > Galeopsomyia > Galeopsomyia nigrocyanea. Next base: position 8,761 of record JAWWMK010005557.1, read on the forward strand.
TAGAGAATTTTTAATGGGGTAGTAGGACCACGATACGAATGCCAACCTCTATTTTCGCTATTATTCCGCGAAATTACTGCAGTATAGCTACGTGAACTTTGAAAAGACAACAACATGTTGTGCAACGTATTCCATGATACGTACGTACGCAAATGCGATTTTCTACGTATTATTAGTGGTTTGCGTTTGATTCGTCGTGGCTTTTTTTTTCTTTTCTAACTTCATTGTTTGCGGCTTTATATACACTAATAGATGATTTAATGTGGTTTATTTGTATACTTTGAAACAAAAGTTAAAAAATTTCAATTAAATATATTTGTGACAAGCGTATTGATGAAGCAAAAGAAAAACAGTCAAACAGTAGAATAATTATATCGAACTCATAGTTCGTTCTGAGAATCGAAGGAAATGCAGTTAATTAAAACACGAGACATTCGCTTATTATTGCGGCGCCACTTTTTTATTCCGCGGACTTCCTGTCAATGAGAACTACGCGCTAATAATTTCTTTTGTTTTTTTTTTTCCACATCGTTCGCGTTCATTATTTAACTGTATTTCGAGATTCTAGTTCAACAAGTGTAGTGAAATAACGTAATCACGTGTTATTTTATTACGTAGAAACATGATACAGACTCGCGGAATAAATTAAAACATATGTACAAGCGAACGTGCGCCGAAAACACGAACCGGATAATTTTAGTGCAAATGTACTATAATGAGCAGAAATAGGAAGTAAGCGTATATACAGCAGCACCCACACGGCTATTAATAAACTTTGCGAGAGCTTGGCACGGATTAGTTGATTTAGCGGGAAAAGCCAGTTCAACGCTGTCGTATTATAACTTGATGCTGAATCTTGTTCCTTCTTTATCAGAATATTCACGCGCGGCATTATGAGATCTAATAATAATATCAAAAGTATACAACACGTGTGTGCGTGGCATGTTGATAGGTCCATAAATTAAAACGTTTGTGAGTTTTGCCTTTGAATTTTTAGTGTTCCTTTGAGAAAGGAATTGTATAGTGCGAGATTTGATAAGATACGATTATTATATGCTTGTTAGAAATATTCATAAAATAGTCAACTATTTTCTTATGTATTTTGCAGAACAAATGATTATAGATAAAAAAGTAATTCTTTCTATTATAAGTAAAAGGGCAAAATTTTCATCGCTTTCACTCGATAAAAGTATCCCTCTAGCGATAAAAAAAAAGTCAAATAAAGTCAGACAACGTTTGAACAATTATCAAATAATAACAAGCATTGTCGAAACAAGAAAAATAAGGGAGATAGAGAGAGCGAGAAGATTTCACGTCAATCACGCTGGAATTCCACGGAAGATTCTATGCTTTTCCGCCATGGCGGAATAGAAGGAGAAAAAAAAATTATAGAGCTCTCACCAAACGCAGCCGTGCAATGAAACAGAAGCCGAACAAATTACGGAAGAGACTTGCTGCAATATCATTTCGCGAATTCTCGAGACTCAACATCGAAACTCGTATAGCCAAGAGAAAGTTTCATTAACGAATGTACAAAATAGTTTTTATCAATATAAACGACGTACACGCACACACACACACCCTAGTGACCAGAATAAACCGCTGAAAAAAAAAACAAAAACAAAAAAGCTACCATGATATATATAATTGCGACGTTGACGACTTTATGCTCGAGTGAATAATCGTTGCCGTTAATGTTCATGCATTAAGCGGCAACAAACTTTATATATACATTATACGCGTTTGCCCGCAGGATTAAGTTCTCTCTTATAGAGACAGGGATTAGAGAGAGAAAGAGGGGATATGTAGATGCGCGGCAAAGGACTCGAGTGAGAGACGCGAATTACATGCCGTCCCAATATCTCTTACTTCGTGCAGGCAGGCAGCAGCAGCGCATGGCTTCCGCATTCTATTGCAGCTCGCGAAGGCTTGTGCGTGCGTCTAATATACCATACGAGAGCTATAAGGCTTGTTTTCTTATTCTTCTTTTTTCGTTATATATATATATGCGTCGTCTAATTGAAATATAGCGGGATGTATTTTATTGGGAGATTTTATGTTTTTTTTTGCGTTGAGTTTAGATATTTATTTTCTTTTTGTGGACTACTTCACGATTTCGCTCTTAAAATTGAAAGTTTACGAGTGCTGAAGCATTTTAAAATTAGTGAGTAAAAAAAAAGGAAACAAAACGTTTCTAGAATGACCATTCCGACTGTGTCCGCGTTACACATTTTCTTAATTGCAGTGTCCGCGTGCGTCCTTAAAAAAAAAGGGAAATCATTCATAAAACAAGCGCGTAAACGAAAGAAAAACGAGCTATGTAAAAGTGACGCTAATCGAAAGTAAAATGCTGTACGCGCGCGCGTACAGAGTTTTTCACGGTGGCGAAAAGCTCAAAACTTTCAACGAGAACACATTCGTTATTATTGTGAACTCGAGTGATTTCTCCTATTCATTATAATAATAATTCTCGCTTAGAATGTCGCTCGATATGGACTGGTTTTTCCTTTTTTTAGTTTTTGTAAGAAACTCGAGAGCTCATAGTGTATTCATAGCGCGCGGATTCGATTATCACGTTTCGCGCATTTAATTTTGCTTCGCAAGAAATCTGATTTTTTTTTTCTAGCGTTTATTATTAGCTACCGTGTATTTTTTTTGCGTAGTGCTGTGGTTGAGATATTTTCGCGAGGTTTCATCATGTATACGATCGAATGGCATGCCAGTGTAATGCGATCGTTCACCGATACTTTTTTGTTGTTGTAATTTCTATTAATATTCAAATTAGTGTTTTTGCTCTAGTTAATTACTCACTGGTTTTAGTGAATTGTAAGCACGAGGATATATAGGTTGTAAAAATTTCGTACAGATGGCTTACCTGCAACATATCAAACAAAAAGATATCGTGAATGGTATATAAAAGACATTGCATTTTTGATAATACTATGGATTCAAAAAACAATAGTTCATAACAGTTATTTCCTGGAAAACTTTGTCTTTCTGGTTCTTATCAAGCACTTTGTTGCGTGTGCAGAAATAACAGATTAAAAACTTAATATAATAATTTCAAAACGAACTAAAACGAATCTAAACATTCAATGTACCTTAACGATAAATCATCGATCAATTAATTATTATAGAAGTCAGTGCAACATCAGGATGAGATCGCTTATGTATATTATATACAATTATTTGCTCTGAATCCGTTCTTGCGTTTCGTTGGCGCATTATTCACGGTCCAGATCCGCCGGAGATAGACTTTTATTATACATTGGAAAACTGCCTCTTTGAGAGCCTTGACCTTCCATTACGATAACATTCATTTCCCAATTGTAAAAAGAAAAAAACTTTACCGCTAATTTCAACAGAGTTTTTGGATTTTCGTAAAATAATACATAATTCAATGTAACACTTCCCAACTTCGTTTCCCCGTTAGAAATACTATTCAGTCCACGTCGAAATGGTGATATGCTCTCCGGCGCAAAGTGAAAAGGCTAAAGACTTTATAGCTATATAACGATCGCGCACTTGACGATTCCGAGCACATCGGTAGTAGTGTAGTAGGTATATAGCCGCACAGCACGACGAGTTACGCACTTTTTTTTTTTTGCGAAAGCGACAGCGACTTTAATGAAGCGCGTGATTCGAAATCTCTTCTTTTTTTTTTCCTTTTCGTTCACTCTCTTTAAGCTGCGTCAGGTGGCATACCAAATTCACTTCCTCGACTCTACGTACGCGGAATACCGGCACATTATGTGCCAGTCGATCGTATACGATCGACCAGTGTGTGTGCGCGGGTTCAACGATCGTTATTGCGTCGAATAAGCGAAATAAAAAAAAAACATTGTTGGGTAATCGAACGAACTCGAGAAAGAAAAAAAAATAATTATTACTTTTGAGCGTAATCTCGAAACGATAATTTTTTTTAGCATATGGCTCGACGAACGAAAGAGAGAGAAAAAAAAGAATGTAATTGTCAGTTTCGCATCGCGATCGCATCAATGCAGCAATATTGCCGAACGCGAGATCTCTCTCTCTCGCATCGATCAGTCGTCGCTGCTCGTCGTTCATAATCGTGGAATTTCAAACGTCGGCGAAACTCAATCATCATTTTGCAATTGCGCGCGAGCGTTGAATTTCCAATGCGGTTATTGCGCCATAAAAGACGCACACGCACACTTTGGATTGCACACTTCTTTTTTTTTTTTTTTTTTTGCATAGGAATTTTTTTAAGGATTGACGCGTGTCGTGAAAGTCATTTTGGGAGAATTTTGAATTTTATTTTTTGCATATTTTGTCGAGATATCGATCGCAGTTACGTAAATTATACACCTAAGTATAAATCAGGAATTCGATTTTGAAATAATATGCAAAGTATACGCAAAAGTTTTCTCGATAAAAAAAAATAGCAATTTCATTGCAACACGCAGTCGATCGGCCAATAAAAATAAATAAGATTAAATCACGCGCTCAACACACGACGTTTATCATCGCACAATACTTCATAGAAATAGAAAAAAGAAGTATCAGACAATAACTCGATAGATACAGATAGTTTGAAAAATCCACGTGTCAAAGAAGTAAATCGATCACACAATACTTAAGCAGTTCGCGCGCGAAAAAAAAAAAGAAAGAAAAAGAAAACACAAACGTATGCCCAGTAGTCCCGTTCGCATTAGTTTTATCGCCTCTGACTGTCACCGCTTGGTGATATACGTGCTCGCCAGTGTAAATTACCTTCGCAACCTACACATACATACACACAAACACACACTCTTATACGCGCGTTGGCCAATTACCACGGAAAAGTCGGCCCTCCTAAACGAGCCAATCTTGGTTATTTACGAGCTGACTGCCTTATTACTTTTTTTATTTTTGTTAAAAAAAAAACTTCAAAGGGAGGGATGCTGAGGGTAATTAATATATATATATAAGCTACCGTCGCGCGGTGACGATGCTGTAAACAATATGTACTTAAAAATACACGCATACGTATGTGTATTTCGCAAATCAAGCTTTGAGACAAATGACCGTAATGATACATAAGATTTTCTGGTTATAAACTGCTTTTTCTATTTCGCACATCTATTAAATCATAATACTTTGCAAAAAAAGAAGGTTTGCGTCACAATGACGCAGTGTCGTTGGTTGCGGTTGTTGTGAATTGTGATTGATTGTGCGTCGTAAATCTGACGGATTTTTTTTTTTTCGTTCACACGATGACCTTTTTTTTTATTACACTCGACGTTGCTTCAAGGCTTTTGTCGCATATAGAAAGCCGCCGAGATTTTTCCAGTAAAAATTCGTTTTGACAGTAAAAGTGAAGAATAAAAAAAAGTACAAGACCTCGAATGTACTACATCGGTATAAGAACACAATAAAGGGCTTCGTGTATATGTATATATATAGAAAGTAAGTTGTAGACTTTCTATCGAGCGAACTGCTCAGAACTTTATAGTCATTGGCTTTCGCTGTAGCGAGTAATTAAGATAATATCGTTCGGAGAGCGCGCCGAAGCCGCAGCACGTTTGTACAATGGTTTTTCGATCAGGCGATTCATCCTCTCTGATCTCACTACCCTCTTCATCGAAAGTGAGAGACTTCTCTTTTATCGGCGAAAGCAAAAAAAAAAAAATTGATCTCTTGGCACGATCGCGCTCTCGTTGTTTAGCTCGAAGCGTGTTTATAGTATCTAGACAATTTTAATTTTGAAATTTATAATTGCACTTGTTAGGGCTCTCTGCGTTAACACTGTGTATGTCGTGATTATGTCTCGCATAAATAGCAACACGCTTTTGCTCGTTCGAATTTCACTTTAGCTTTGATTTTGAATTTTTTTTTACGATTATCACATCAACACGCGCGCGCGCGAGAAAGTGTTTTCGGGCACTCTCATTTTTCGCGTTTCGCCAAAATAATAAAAAAAAAAAAATTTCTCGCCGAAAACACGTTTTGCAAAATTTGCAAAGTTCCACGTGCAGCCATAACAAATAGCCTAATTATCTGACAACACGGAAGTGTCCGTACGTGATGCCCAAGCAAAATATACAACCTTCTTTTTTTTTAGTCTTTCTCTCTCTCCCTTGTTGTAGCAGCGAATAAATTAGCCAGATTTAAGTTTCAATTTGCGAGCACATACACACAAACACATACACACACGAAAAAGAAAAAGAAACGTGCAAATTATACACGCGTTTCGATGCGAGAGGTAGACGTACTAAAAGCTATGTGTACGGCGTGTCAGTGACTCCGACGATTGGGTAACCCCCACGTGCGCCTGCCGCCAAGTTGTATATTGCGCAAGGGACAATTTGTCCTGGCGCGACGCCTATTTTCTCCGACTTCGGTTGTATGTATATGTATGCGCACTACTTTCGTCGATTTTGAATCAGCCGTCGATTGGTTTTATTTTATTTTCCGTTTTTTTTTTTATTTTTATAAAGTTTATTTCTTAATTAAATCGATCGAATGGAAAGTTGATTTAAAAATCTTAGTACACGCAATGAAAATGCATACACATACACGAGTATAACAAGACAAGCAGTTATTTTAATTTAAAATAAATTGTTAACAAACCACTCTTTCGATAAATCAATTAACTCGTGCGAACACCGCACACATACATTAAATCGCAATTTGTATATAAATATAGAACGAAATCTTATCGAGAGTACTACACGTCTGTCATCTACAAAAAAAAATCGCCATTACCATGCAAAAGCTGCGCGGAAGACACCAAGCTCGAAATACGGAATAGAGGCGTCACGCTCTGATTGCAGCCTCGGTGAAAATTTTCTCCTCTTGTATTGTGATAGCGGCACATCGATGCGCTTCAGCCTTCGATTTCCTCAAGATACATTTTTACGTTGGGAAACACGATTTTTTTTTTGTCGATTCGAGAGAATTCGTTGACGTTTCAACACCCTCATAAATAACGTGTTTTAATTGGAAGTCCAAATTAGTTTTCTCCCATCGTAAAAGTGCGTTTTACTTTCGATACGCATAAAAATCCATCGAAAAACCAGTTTAACGCACTCGATAGAAAACCCGAATTCGTTCGTTTATTAGAAAATCATAAAATTCCGCGAGGCGAAATGCGCGTCGTTAAGAAGCGTATAATACGTAAAAAAAGAATTGGCAAGGTTTTTCTTTTCGATTGATAGCGTAAGTTTAACGATCCGCGAGAACCATTAGCGTCCTTGTTGTTACTCATTTTTTTTTTATTTTTGTTCGATTATGAATTCCGTACTCGTGAACCCCACGTGAGCGGACAATTAACGCCAAGCCAATTACAACGTATATACGACTTGCGAAAGACTCTCTGCGCGCGAATATTGTTGCTCAATGTCGAGACTGCGCCCCTTTACGCGCGTGTATGTGTGTATGTGTGTGTGTGTGTGATAACGTTGTTATTGATACGCGTGTGTCAGAATATGACGGTTTTTCTTTCTTTATTTTTGTATTGGAGTAGCGTTTAATTGATTTCTCCGCTGGCTCGAGATCTTAATGGATCGTTATCTCTCGCGGTTAACGATTTTTCAAATATTCCGCGCTAAGAGCTTTTTGTGCGTTTAGGCGAAAATTTAGTGTTTTTACCTTGATAAATTTATTTTTACGTTGCGACATACATTTTTAATATACCTCGTGCGTGTGATTGGAAAAAAATAGCAACGATTGATAGTTAATTTATTGTAATGCAAGAGAATGATTTATCGTTGGTTAATAAATTTTACGATTGTTTTTTTATTTTCTTTTCGTTCATTCAAAACTTCTATAATTACGTTATTTATCAGGTATTACCAAACAACAGGAAATATTAGTTATAACGACAAATGGAATGTTTCATACACGGCTACTTTGCAAATGAACTCGTTACGAGAGCTATTTCTTTTTCAGTGTGTGCGTGTGACGTCAAAAAGTTAGGATTTTTTTTTTCTGTTCACGCGAGGTTGCGCAATTTTGCAACGTATTTCTGCGAGCGCGAGAAGTAAATTTTTGTAAACGCAAAATAAAATATTTCTGAAGATTTCGCCATCGAAAACGTACGTTCGTAACCGAACGTTTATTTTTTCATATTATTGCAAACAATAAAAATTCAATTTATCACTGAAAAGAAAGAAACGAGTAAACAAGTTGATTATCAAATAAAATTCTTGAAAAAACACAATGAAAATTTTTCCATTCACAACGTAATCCGGAGGTAAGTTATTTTTCCTTCTCTTTTTTTTTGCGCACGCACGTACGTATCAAAACGTAAGGCTTCAACACGTGCCACTCGATGAAAGTTAGCATTTTAATAAATGCGCAGGCACGCGCTCGCGTCGAGGCGATTATGTGCCGAGCTATAAATTTTTTAACGCGCGTTATTGCAATTTTTTTTTTCAATTCGAATTGAAAAAAGACTCGTGCTTGCACTGTCGCAACTTTTCTGCTATTACTATGTCGTTAAGTCGAGCATACTCGTTTATCTTTGAAATATTTATGTTTATTTCGATTTTTTTTCAGTTTAGCAGAAGGAAGAGTTACTCAAAATTTCGATCGCTATTAAGAGTGAAAGGAAGAGTGAAAATGGCAATCAAGCGCAATTGCATTACTTAGTTTCTACGCGCGTCTCGGTATTTAGACACCAATAATTTGGTCGGTAATTACAATCCTCTCTCTCTCTCTCTCTCGGAGCAAATGGTATAAATCATTTCGAGAAGATTGCCTCGATAATAATTCTTTCGACTGCATATTACTCATCCGACGAACAATTTTACACTTGATGAAATCTCTTAAAGCCGCGGCTCGTAAGTAATAATCAATAATACACTTACGAAACGCACGCATACACTCTCGAAGTTAATCCAATTCCTTTATTTTTTCTTCTTACCTTCATCGCACGTCGAGGCCCATAACCATAACTACTAACCGAGATAACGGGCTCGAAAAAAAAAAAGGCGAAGGTGTTGCAAGACGGCTCTCTAAAAACCGGATGCACACATATATACGTATGTATACGCGAGCGTGGCGGCGGCGGCGGCGGGCATCGAACGAAGGTAATTAGAAATTTAGAAAACCAGATGAAAAATTCTCGAGCGCGCAATCGCGGTATTCAGGCTAATTGTTCGCTCGCGTTTTGTGTTCCATACCTCTTTTTTTTTCGTTCCGTTAGCTTTTTACTTGCTTTTTTTTGTATGTACTCTGACTTTTTTGGTGGTACTGATTAAGAAATTTTTGAAAAATATAGAAGATTTAATATATTCAGATAGTTGCGTAACTTTTCTGAATGTCTTTCTTATACAAATGATGATAATGCATTGAAACGAGGACGGATTAAGACGCGTTCTAATGGTGAGAAAAGTTCTTGACAATTATAGGTTGAAAGTCATGCGTGTATTCTTTTTATTTGGAAACTTTCACTTGAAAAGTCTCACAGCGTATGTGAAACGTGTTGAATGACAACGTAGTTAAATGCGATTCTTATAACGAGGAACTTTGTGTAATAGCACTGTAATAGCACTATGTGATTTACTCTTGAATATTGTTATTCAAAGTTTTACTCACAGCTTTTGTATAGTTAATTCATCTTTCAACAGATGTCAGACACTCACCTGTAACAAAAATAATGAAACCAGTGGAATTAGTATAGTTCAATAAGGTATAAAATTAATGGATTTATATATATTTAGTTCTATAGTTCCATAAAATATGCTCTTCATAAGGTACAGTTAACTCGATTGAAGAGAAAAAAATTCAATCCATTTATTGACAATTCATTTCATTTATACATCAACAATAAAATTGAAAAAACACAGAAGAATAACTTCGATATACATAAATTTTCATCTTCATTGTTTTTGTATACTTTTTGATAAGATTAAAGAAGCTTCACGTACTGCTTGGTAAATTACCGAATTTCTTTGGCATTGGAATATCAATCGAGATTAGCACAATGTTTGTCATTACTCACACCGAAAAATTTCATACCTAAATGAACGATTATGAAAATGTTTATTCTCAACTTGTAAATTCAACCTCTAAATATTTAAAATTTAAAATTTCAAAAAAATTATCAGTTTCAATTAAACAAAAAAAATGTTTGAGCGCTATATGCGATCTCCATCTTATTTTTATATGTTTTGTTGGAATAAAAAAACTTTTGATTCTTTATAGTTTATAAGTTGCATTTCATTCGAATTTTCTTTTGGATTTCAAGTACACATAATATAATTTAAAAAATATTATTCAGATTGAAGCTTTCATTTGGTTGTCGACAGGTCTTTTATTGAGATCAGTAAATTTATCCGGGTATTATTGAATACTTAACCTAAAAACATTATGAATAATAAATAATTATATACAATCTTGTGGAGTAGTGTGAAAATTTATTTCAGTTTAATTATCTTAGACTTTCCAACAGATTTCATTTGGACATTAACATTCAAATAAAAAAAACCATTCAATAAATGACTCACACTGTGCCAAAACGTCTGTAGTAATCAATAACGAAATCTTATACGGATGAAGGTGGTGGACGACCACGTATTGGTCTACAAATGTAAAAGTCATCTGCTTCTTTGACACATTTCGTGCCCAAGGGACAATCGAGATAACACATTTGCGCGTGCACCATCACCAACCCAATGAGAAAAAGTATCAGAGTTAACTTCATCTTGCAAGAAAAAAATCGTTACTAACTCGTGTTCGAGTAATTCGCAATTTATATACCGAAGAAGATAATAACATGCGATCGTTATATTTCTTCTTTTATTGCTCAAACTTTATCTTATCTCTGCTCCTATATACATACATTTGTCTTTTTCTCCTTGTTCACAGCTATTTTCACAAGTGTTATTTTTTTCACTCTCGTCACGATAAAAAACGGTGTTATATCACCTGTATACCATTTAACATTTCCAACCAATTGGTCCCGGTGATTGTTTGGCCATTCTAGGAATGCGCTAATAAATCTAAAAGCGCGAACGCAAAACTTTTAACCAGCATTGTAAGGCATTTTTCAACAATGACAAATCCGTTATACAAGTCTTAGCACTTACTACACAAAACGATCAGCCATACAAGTGCTACCGGGATCTCACTCTCTTTATTTTTTTCAGCCATTTGTTTTGGCGATTGCGGACGCCAAACCTTCCGAACAATTTTCTTGCGCAACAATGCACTCGAACTTCCGGCGTGTGCTGCGCTGCTGCGGCGACTTTCACGTCCCTCCTTTTATTTATTTTTTTTTTAATGCGGCCCATTATCACAGTTGCCGGCTAATGAGTCCGTGATCTACAACATGCATTATGCATGTGAACGCCTGCTGTATGTGTGTGAGTGTGTATCACGCGTTCTTAGACATTTGGATTTTTGGGCCAATTTCACGCTAGTCTGAGCAACGACTGATGTTTCCTTACATGCTTCTTCTTCTTCTTCTTCTTCTTCTTCTTCTTGTTCTCTTTCGTCCGACCACTTTCTCACGAGATGCCTCGCAACGCATACGACAAGTACATACATATATACGTAGCACTTTCTCTCCGTTATGTTGCTCGAATTTTTTTTTCTTCTCTTTTACGAGGCTTTTCGTTTGTAATATAACGCAGTAGCGAACGACCCTTAAGTCAGACACACTTGTAATTAGGGATACCTTGAGAAAAAACACGAGTCTTCTCGATGAACATGTGTATCATTGCTTTGATGTGGAGTAATTTGGACAATCACTTCTTTTCTTTTGTTGGTTTAATTTCTTGAAATGTAATATCTTGATTTTTTTTTTAATCTGACACTTTAGTGTTTTCGTTAACGAGGCGTTATGGATGATAGGAAAAAAAAGGCAACTTGATGAGTAGAAAATATCTAATTTTACGTTCATCTAATTTCCATAACTACTCGCTTACTTTTCTCACTTCGAGTGTGTCGATCATACGTCTACTCGTTAATAACTCAGCTGGCTGTTAACGCCGAAGAGTTTTCTCGAGTTACGGTTGAAAATTGATGATCGTTACTCACCACACCCTCCGTAATAATAATTTACCTATATATTTTTTTGAGAAACTACGACGAATTTTTCCACATATTGGCGAGAAAATTTTAATATTTTGAAAAAAAGTCCTTCAAAGTTAAAATACCATCATCGAAACTCAATCAACAAAGAAAGTTAATTTTCCACACGCGATGAAAAAAAACAAATCTTCGCTTTATCAGGTATACATCGAAAGGCGCGTCCGAACAAACAGCAAAGATAGTAATTAAATAATTTTTGCAACAACTTTCTCCCTTTTCTTCGTATACACATACACACACGGTACTTTCAAAACAACCTTTGACATTTAGAAACTCATGGCTCGTATACACGCGGAGAGTCTATAAGTAGCTGCCTCAATAGTGAAAATACAAAGTAAGAGCATCACGCGGGTATGTCGATTTTTCTTCGTCGCTCCTCGCCGCGCCGCTGCATGGAGATTTCTCTCTAATGATTGCAATGTCTAAGCAGCCGCATGCTTGTGTGTATATACTTATTTGGACATGTGAATGTAAATGAGAGAGAGAGAGAGACGCGATAGGGTATTGTCGAACAAACACATATACACACGTGTGTGTTTGCAACTGTTCGAAAACTACCGTGTATGTATTTTAGCTATTATCTACGTATTAGAAAGCAAATGGCATTTCGATAATACGGTAAAACGCTGTGCACGTTTCAATCACACACACACACATATATACACGCGACGTAGAATATAATAATTGACGTTTTACACGGAGAGCCTAAGCAGGAAATATATAAAGAAAGCAGGAAACTATAAGTAGAGAGACAAAGAGAGAAAAAATACGAAAGGGTTTTACACTGATAAAATAAATTGCAGACTTCGCCGCCTACCTCTCCTCGTTACGGCATTAGCGCACTGCGGATGATTATTATTATTATTATTCGACTTCATGTTTCTTTATCTACTACAGCGATGCGCGAATAAAAAAAAAAGCAGCTTTACACTTATTTTTTAATTTTTTTTTTTAAAGAATCAATTAAATCACACGTATAACACGGAGATGGGAGAGAAAAGAAATGAGATTAAATTAATACACAGCGAAAACATCCCGATGAGATAACGCGCGAAAGAAAGAGAGAGAAAAAAGTAAGGAAACGCGCAGTGTTGTGGTGTGCGCAGCCAGCTGAAAAGAACATCGCGCGGTGGTAGGCTGCTGCTGCTGCTGTTGCAGGTGAACGAACTTTTGCAGACCAACACACCATGCTATCAACCTGCAAATGTGTATGAGCTTTGTTTGTGTGACCATGGGGATTTTTTTTTTCGTTTTCGTTTGATATCTCTGGCTGTGTTTTTGTAAGAGAGGTCGTTTGTCTTTTTTTTTTGTAGGGGAGGGGCGAAAGTGAAAAAAAGGCACTGGTTGCCTTATCTGAGGTTGAATAATTAATTTCGGAATGTTTATAAATGTACTTTTGGGTTGAGCTGACGCTCTTCGTTCTTGATGGCGACATTAAGGTAAAGTTGTTCTTTTAGAAGGATAGTCTTGTTCAAAATAATTAACTCGGAAATTACGTCAAGAGATTTTTTCTTATACGAAATCTTTGTTTGGTTCACTTTGCATTACGCGCATTTAATTTTTTTTTGTACCGATTTGAATTTTGTTTTTTTCATTAGAAATTGAAAAGGAGACTCCAGAGGAGTATTTAGATCTTGGTTGTATAATTATTGCTATGTAACATAATAATAATATGTATAATAATTATGTTATATATTTATTGTAAGCACTCAATGGAAACAGATAACAATTATGTTATATATTTATTGTAAAAGCAAACAGTGAGAAAGAAAAGATGAACTTCTTTGCGTGGAATGAAGTTTTTGATTGGGTATTCCTCCAAATAAAATATTTGGCCATCTATCAGTAAGATATTGAAATTAATTGAATACCATTAATTTAACGTTACATTTCGTTGTATGGATTTGTACGTGATTCAAAAGCACGTGATAAAATATCACACGATGTCGTTTTACATGAAAATCGTTTTCGTGGCTGAAATTAACAGAACTAATAATACATTAATTATTTCTTATGCCATCGCAAAAAAAAAAAATTATTGAGAGCCGATTAGATGTACTCAAAGCCATTTATGATATAATATTGCGATTTATTATGAATGAAAGTGATGAGAAATGAAATTTATTCAACTAATATACGTTTACGAAGTAAATTTTGCTGGAAATTAAAAATATTACTTGGACATCTATTAGCAACTCATGGAAGCAATTGTTAAGGTATCCATTTTGCTTTACGATTATCTATTAATATCCCTTTAGACTTTCCATTTATTTAAACATTGTAGACGAACTGACGTAGTACCACGCGATATTCATTGAACATTTAAGGTCAATAGACAATCAATTGTTAAACAAGTCCACACGAAGTATAAGATTATAATTCAAGAGAAAATCGTCAATGCTACAATTGTTCAACAGCAAAGCAGAACAGTTAAAGAAACATAAATCATCACAAATTGATCGGCTGTCTCACTAAGAAAAAGAAAAATCGAAGGTTTTCGATCATTAGTATTCAATAAATAATCCACTCACACAATTAAACCTTCAAAACCCTCCTAATCGAATGAGAAATGATAATCTCGTTTACGTGTTTTTTTTATTTCTCTCTCGTTCAATTTCAACTTTCGTTTTCACGTTAGAATCAATCACTTCACTTGGCTGGCTCACCTTGAGTAACCCTGAACGAACACGCTACACACCAGCGAAACAATGATCTCTTAAACGACATACCACACAAACACGTGCGACCACGCGAAATGTCGCGATAAATCACCTTTGCGCGCTTTATCAAAGATTTTTTTTTCTCTTTCTCTCTCTTCATTTCTCGCCGCGCATAACACCAAAAAAAGAAGAAATTGAAAGTGCGTGCGCTTTCAATTAAAGCACGCGCATTACTCGCGCGTGTGTCAGGTTAGAGGTGATCGTATAATGATTAAACCTCCGTGGTATATAACGCATCCTCTCTCGACGTGGGCGATGCGTTTGTGGGTTGTAAATTTGATTTGAGCTTGACTTCATCATCTCTCGTTTTTTTTTTCCCCTCTCTTCTAATAGGACATTATTTACGAGGCTAGTTAAGGTTGATGGTTAGCGCTGCTGTAAAATAATCATAAAAGCCGCTATGATCCTGTATACCTTCGAAAAAAAAAAAAAATTCGAACAAATTGTAAGCCGTATAACAACAATCCAAAACCCCCTGTCGCGGCTGGAAAAAAGCCGAAAAAAAAAAACACAAAGGCGCATCATTCACCGCTCTTATACTCTGCGCTGCGAGAGAGAAGAGAACGAGTCCATAAATAATCGGTGGGCGCGCGCACAGCAATATAACCTCGACATTTGGCACTCTCGCGACCTCGTCTCTCTCTCTCTTTCTCTCAGCATCCGGCTCTCTTTATACACACGTATGTATACACGTCTGACATTTGCATTCAATGACGAGCGACGCGCGACTTTTAACCGAAGGGAGTGCAGATTAAAAGGCTCGTTTAAAGTCAAAGTGATATGTGCAGACTGCGCGAGTGAGTTACGTTTTATCACACACGCGGGGCAAATTGAATTGAACGAAATGAGACAAAAAAGAAAATTTTTTTTGTTTTTGTATCTTTACGAGGTGGAATAACGTGTACAATGTCGCGTTTATTTTGATGCGTCATTGTCCGGCTTCTTTTTTTTTTTTTTATTTCTTCAAGGTAAAACGCGTGCAAAGAGAGGTGTGCGTATGTGTGTGCAAGCGGATAAAATTGGACTTATGTATCGGGAGGCAATGAAGATTTATGACGACTCAACCGGAAGCTGCGCCTTTGTACGCAAGCCGACCGAGAGTTTTTAATGTATAACACCCGCGCGACGACTTCGATTTCGCGCTGGTCGCCTTCGATTTGTCGTGGTTTTATTATAATGAGATCAAAAGTGTTATGTATGTAGCTAATTATCGTGAATATTCTGAAGAAATGAATCTTATGCGTTGTGATTTATTATGTACCGGTAGACCTGTGTAATAGAAGACTTGGAAGCAAAAAAAAAAAAAATTATAAGTTAGCTGTGTTCTTCCGGCAACGCAATTCGAAAGTACTGAAATCATTGCAAAATACATCCTCTGCGAGCTGATAACCGATTTCACGATGAAAATACAGATGGTTACAGTAATTTTTTTTAATTTTGAAGTGTGAATCAGCATTTGATTTTCGTCAACAAAAAAAATCGAATTATCTCGATTCAACAACCTCATCATCACAATTGAGACAAAAGGGACAACTCTGTCATTCGTAGTGTTCCGGGATCATCATCGTATATCCACTGCAAGAGAGAGAAAATATGTGTAGATGATATAGAAGGGGAACGCGGCCGGCTCGTCGATTTCGTTATTTTGCAGGGGAGGGAAATTGCGTGGCGAGAGAGAGCAAGAGAGCGAAAATTAGATTGAACTGCTGATTTCTCGATTGTCGATTTATCGGCCGAGCGAGCTATGCGCAAACTTCTTTTTTTTTATATTGCGAGAACGGCTAGATTGATCATTAATTAAGTGAAGATTGCAGATGCCACTATGCGCTTCTTCTTCTTCTTGCTATAATGAAATCGAGTGCGTTGTTGTTGTTGTTTTGAAGATTAAGAGATTCGATATGGTTGTTTCGTTTTCATTTCTAAGAGCATAATTTTATGATTGCGTTTCAAAAATTATTTACAGTTATAAAAGTTATAGATAAAACACGCTCTAATAATAAACACCAATAGAACAATGTCGGAGAAAAAAAAGAAAAATCCCCCCCCGACAGAAGTTTATTTATAGAGGCGATAAAAATGAAACAAACGCCAAGGCATATGGAGTTTCACTCCGCGAGAAAGAGCGAGCGAGAGGGTTAATAAATTATTAGCCGTAAGTAGAGAAGATTTCACTTTCGATCTGGTGGCCGCGGCGGCATGCCGATGATGCATATACATGCGGGTTTCGTTATTTTACGCGGAGGGAGGTAGAGAGCGAGAGAAAATTACTTCGAACGAAAATGATATTACATTGCGCACTGAAAATAGATATATACGCATGTTTGAGAATGTTTTAGGTTATATATTCGCATTAGAAATAATTATTATACAGCCGACAGCTAAATCGTGGATTTATATAATATGCTGCACAGTGAGAGTTTGGATGATACACATAAATTCAAATTTTAATTTATGACTTAATAAACGTAATTAGCGGATAATCGTTACTTCTTTCTTTTATTTTTTAAATTTAATTTTGTTCGCTCTTTATATACGCTATAAACGTTAACGACTTACTGTGGGCATCTCGCATGTGTTATGAATATACGTGGCTATAGATTTCTCTGTGAGCTTACCTGTAACAAACGAGAAAACAAAAATTGTTAATTTAGAATTTTTTTTATGCTGCCGCGTGTAGTTTAGAAAATACGAGTCAATCGTAAAAAGTATATAACGTGCAATGTAATACGTCAGTTGGCAAATTGAAATGATGTGCAACAGTTTTATTATCTTCTTTTTACGATTATTACCCCGGGGGGATAAAACTATAATCATGAGAGAAAAAGAGAAATTTCATTCTAACGATACTCGAAAACTTCAACCGAAAATTAGTAGAGAACAAATTTAATCTTCGTCTTCACTGCGCGTATGTTTCTTACATTGTAATGGATTTATATTTTGCCATCTTTATAATTCAACACCTCGTTGCAGTAAATGATATACAGACAAGGAATCGAATAAGCCTCGCCAAAAAAAAAATACACACCATCTTATATATTTACTTTATACTGTAGGATAGAATATCATACCGAATATTTACGTACTGAAATATACGTTTGTAAGATATCCGTGAAGAGTAAATTTATTCGAAAACGTAAAATAAACTTCAGGCAAAAACTAAAAAGTGAGACTTCGTGCGCGCGCGCGATATTTACATATATACGATCGTCAAGGAAGTTAAACGCTTCGCTTAATATTCACTTCCATGCCGAATATAACAAACAATAATCATTATTACATCCACTCGTTTTACAAACACACACATGCTAAGGAAAAAAAAATCGATTAAATTACGCAGCCGTTAAAACCTCGCTGCTGCGTATATATGATTTTCTTCACGAGAGAGAAAGAGAAAAAAAAGCAACATAAAAAAAATTTTGCTCGCGGATGGCGCAACACATATTTTGCATATACATAAAAGCTACCGAAAGGATGCTTCTGCGTATGGATAAAGGAAGGGGGGCCTCGTTAAGGCAACCGGGGAATTTATTGTTATTGCGATAGCCAAGCTTTAAGCCACTTGAAATCGATTATCGCTCGGAAAGCGGAATCTCATACCTGCGAGCGAGCGCGAGTGCAAGTATTCAAAGGAGCGAAAAAAAAAAACGGAGAGAGAAGGTCGGAGAGAGAAAAAAAAACGAAGAAGGTCGTCCTCGTGGATGGAATTTCTGTGGTGAAGTCCAAAGGATTCCCTCCTCTCGGCAAACTTCAAAGCGACTGGCGCTGGATTTAGGAGTGTATATATAAAAGTGCTTTCACCCGGCGGCGCGCGGCGGCAAGGAAAAGTGCGGAACGAATGGACAGGTATATATCGAAAAGTATTTGTGATTCGGGGAGGAAGAAAAAAGTCGAACGTTCGCTTTCGTAGTTTGTAGGCTTGATTTTCTAATGAACGGACACGAAAAAAGTGATCTCTTTCGATTTGAACTCGATCACGACTCTATTCACTTCGGATGGTTTCGTTTGGAAAATGATGTTGTGGAGAATTACAGAAAGATTCTGCAATTTTATTTGATGAGGCTGTTGCCAGCTGATGAGTAATATTTTTCGGATGATCAATACAAACTAATTGAAAATCAATCAAAAATGGAAAAATATGATATTTGAATAAATTTACAAAGAGCAATACACTGTCAGTTCATAATATCATTTATTTTATAATTTGAAAGGAATCTTTCTCACGTGAGAATTATGACGAAGCAAATATTTGCCATCTAGTATTAAATATTACAGTTACAAAAACTCCGAAATTGTGTGAAACTTCAATCAGATATGTTAATGAAATTTATATGGACGCCAACAGTTTTTACGGACTATTATTATTTAAAGAATTTTGTTTACTAGTTAATTTATACTCAGTATAAGAAAGCACAATAGATAGAAAAATTTTAAATACTATTCAATATATTTATGCACCACGTACATATGTAGAGCAAATTCTAAAATATTGTGGAAAGGAAATTTAATTCACAGAAAAAAAAAGCTCGTGCGATGCTAACATCCACGGGTTAACATCGAGTCTATCCAAACAAGTTAAAAGTCAAACTTAATAAATCTCCGGGTAAACAATTTTATAGCCCCGGTCGACCATTATAGTACCTACATATAGAGAAGAGAGTCTCCTCCGTGACCAAAGTTCTCGAAAGAGAAAATTTCGCTGCTGGCTCTCTCAATGAGAGAGAATGGGAAAAGCTAAGAGTGCACGCCAGGTACGATCGTAAATTTCGGGCGGGAACCTGCTGTTGTCGCGTCACCTCCAGGCCTCTCTTTCACTGATGGCCGACGATTTTTTTCTCTCCCTTTCTATAAGAGTGAGAAAGCTGCCATGCATCTTTTTTCTTTACGGACTGTGAAAAGTATCGCCTGCAAGCGCGATTTACGAGGACCTTTAACGCTTACAAGATTACACGGATTGTTTACGTCGAGTCGAGGTAGCGCGCGCGCGCGTTTTTTTTTTCTTCTCTCTCCCCCATCCTGTGTTAGTTGAGGACGATTTTCGAGAGGCTCGATGGTGGACGACGAGAAGTTTGGCGAACGGATGAGTTACAGCTGTTACGAAGTCCTTGGTTTGAAGTGGACGGTTTTCGTGTAATTTATGGCACCGTGATCAGTGTATGTAGAAAAAATTGAGTGTATCTTCGTTTTTTTTTTCAATCAAAAGATCAAAAGACATTATTAGTTCTCAACTATTAACAATCATAATTAAATAAATCCAATGAAAATTTGTTAACTTATCTGTTCGAAGAAAAGACTTTGATCGCACGTTTGCAAAAAAAAAAAAACATCTTGCCACCTAACAGCAATTTATTGAAATTAATTCAGTTGACATTATCTTCATTGCAATACTATCATACCAGTCAGTACGATATGCTAATAAAATCTAGTTATTTTAGTTGAGTGCATTATTTTTGTTTCATCGAACCAAAGTTAAATTTACGCTCCAAAAGAAAAGAAAAACTAAGTAGCTATATCACCCAATACCTAATAAAATTTCACATTGCATCAATTTCGAATAACTCACAAGTAACTAATTACATTGAATGCCGTGAGACGTGAATATATATTTTTTTTTCTCAATTTTTGTGCATACGAGATTATGCTAAACAGGTGCTTGTACGACACACTACTTTACGTGTTTACCAGTACATTTAGCGCACTTCCTC
Organism: Galeopsomyia nigrocyanea; assembly: GCA_035047105.1. Classification (NCBI taxonomy): domain Eukaryota; kingdom Metazoa; phylum Arthropoda; class Insecta; order Hymenoptera; family Eulophidae; genus Galeopsomyia; species Galeopsomyia nigrocyanea. The sequence continues at coordinate 29,225 of JAWWMK010005557.1, forward strand.
TTATCTATCCTTTGAATATTCATAGCTGCAACATTTCTATCGCTCCAGAGAAAAAAAAAAAGAAAATATTGCCAGAAAGTCAGAGATACATATATAATTACCGAATCATCTGTATAACTCTTCTTCAATGTATCATTTTCAAACTTCTAGGAAAATTCTTCATGTACAGCTAAACAAAATCCTTGTACAGACGTTAAAATTCAAAGCCCCTTGCGACTTCCGTCGATCAGAATAATGCGAGCTTGCGATCGTCTATATTTAAACTCATGCAGAGTAATAACAGACGGAACGATTGGATTATCCGGTTTCCGGCTGCTGCTCCTGACTCTTTGTTCTCTCTCGGTTGCCTAAAATTCACGTATTTGTCGTCGTTTTCTTCTTTTTTTTTTCACTTACGCAAAAAACTGGTTTCACGCGGAATGAAGTTTCTCATTGTCTCTCGAAGTGATTTTCGTGTTTACGTTGAAGTCGAGAGGGTAAATTTATTCTTTATTGTGGCGAATAAATCGATGCTTCTCGTCATGGCTTTTACCCACAACCGCACGAAAACTTGTTTAAGCTTGATAAAAATAATGCAAATTGTTCTCTCTCTCTCTCCCTCTTGGTGTTTGCGTGTGTATTTTCATGGGATTGAAACCACATTTTCAGTTGTGTATTGTATGGTAATGGAAGAATCATGTTATTATGATTTTTTTTTTCATACTTGATTTACATTTTATTGCCCAATGAAATACTTATCAATTTTATATGGGATTGTTTTCGTATACAAACAAAAGATTATTTTTATAGAGTATTAAAACTGGTTTACACAAAATATCATTTAGGTAGGACGTAAAATATAAAAAAATAAGAAATCGAGGAAATTTTTTAATTTTTAAGATTTGACGTTATTTGGCACTTGTAAGTTGCCATGATTGCTATGCAAGTTATGTAAATTTTGTATCTTTAAAATATATTGCTGCTAATCGATGATGGTATTCATACTCTTCAGACAGATTTTCCAACAAAGAAAGTTTTTATATTGATTCTAAGCCATCTCGTGGTTAGTTTTGAATTCACACAATCAGCAAGAATAAACTTCAAAGATGTACGTAATATTCTTCAAAAATTCAAATTTTAAACTTTTGATCAAACATCAACGAAAATTTCCATACCAAACACACCCAACATTTCAAATCTTCAACCAAGGTCTTACATATAGAACTTTCACGACGAAGCAAAGCACTGTGCAAAAAAAAAAAACAGATTATTCGCAAGAGGAAAAAAGTCAATTTAAGGATCCACCACCTCCGCGCGCAAGCACAGCACAATAATTACCATCTCTCAACGCTAATACCTTTTGTCATGTAGCCATTAGTTTTCCATCTCGCGCTCGCAAGAGAGAGGAAGAAAGACACGACTCGTGTTTAGGCCGTTAGCTGAAAATTCCGAGGCTTCTAACTGTAAACGGCATTATACGGCCCCTAAAGCTATAGTTGGAGGAAAGAAGAAGACGAGAAAAAAAACGGCTTTCGTCGTCGTCGAAGTCATTTCCTCACGCCTACAGTGTGTCTATCTGCTGTGTCCCCTTTGAAAAAAAAAGAACTTGCTGATATATCGCTATTGTGTTGCGCTTACGCACCGGAAATTCGGTGTCTCGCGTTTTCCCGGATTATTTGGCAAATTGTTGAGTAATATTTTTCTTGCTTTTTTTTTTAAACGAGGCTAAAGTTTCCGCTGCGTACCGTAGAATTTTCCACGAGGAAGTGCTCATTTTTTTTTCCTTGCAAAAGCTTACGGTTGTTACAACATTCGAGCCGTTTGGCAAACTATCTTGTAAAAATCTACAACGAGTGTTTAAGTCGATTTCCAATAATATTAAAACTCTTTTGGAGTGAGAACGTTAAGTAGGCGACAAGTCTGCACGCGTTTTCTAAAAGCATGATTTTCAATGGTAACGGGCGAGGGAGAGAAACGTATTTACACCTATGAGAGACGAAGCTGCGCGTAAAGAAAAAAAAAACATTTGTGCGAGAGAGAGAGAACCTAAGCAGCAGCAGAAGCGAACGCGAGAGGTTCCGTATTAGGAAAGAACATGGCATCGTGTAATCGCGCCGAGTGCACATATAAGGCGTCGATGAGCATCGAACAAGTTCGGCCTGTTCCTTCCTCGCACTCTATACCATCAGACTATACTCTCTTTTCCTCGTCGTCGTTGTCGTCGTTGTACATACGCACAATCACAACTCTTTCTAACCATGCGCGCGTGCAGATTTTTTTTTTCGCTGTGGAGAGTTATATTTTTCTGCCGATGTGTTTCGATTGGTAGTTTGATTATATGGATACTTTACGATTGTTTGGCAATTTCTTTTTATATGTGGGAGTTATGGAAGGATTTTCATAGTGAGATTGGCATTAGATCTTTCCTATAAATACCTATAATTAATACTTATGTTAGTATTAATTAATACGCTTTCGTAACAAATATTTCTATTGAGCGTCTAGATGTACACTTATGATAAATATTTGAACTGTGTGTCCACAAATCGTACTTGCCACCTGGTGATGCTTTACTGAAACATTTCAATTTACGTGCTATAAGAAAAATGTAAGAAAAAAATGCAATGCAAAAAAATGCAAAGAAAAATACGTTCAGCTCAGCAATAAAAACTTTGCATATATATAATGATGATATATATATAAAGAATATTCAACAAATTGAATATTCGAAAGTAATCCTGACGATCGAATAATAAAACCTCAAAAGCTCCAAAAAGTCAAAAGTATTCAAAAGTTATTACCAAAAGAAAATGATAAATCGTTCACACTACAGCTTTCGTAAAATCCCAACAGCTCAATCAATCTACAAAGATACAAAAAAAAGTGAGAGACAGCCCTCGCGTCGTACAAAAATTGCCTGACCGCCATCGCATCGCGGCGGTGAGCTTTCAATCACGCTTTAATCGATAAATAATGGCACGTCGCGCAAAAGCTTGGTAATCCGCCATTAAGGGCCTTAATAAAGATTTCAAGCGGCAAAACAGCGCGAGAGAGCGAGTGAGAGAGCAAACAAAAAAACAAAAAAAAAAAGCATTGCAGCACAGGGCAATAAAGGTCTGCAACTTAATGACCGCGCTACAAGTCTCCATCTCGCGCTCGCGAGTGGGCAAGAAGAAGAAGAAGTAGTTGATCCGAGCGAGAGAGCGAGCAAACGCAATTAACCGCTAGGGGATTTTAGAAAAGAAAACTCGGTGCGGAGTAGTTGAGGGAGAGAGAGAAATGATTTATAAAGCTTTAAGCGCGGGAAAGCTCAGCTGGATATTATATGGATATGTACACAGACGCGATCATAGAATTAGAACTCTCTTCTTGTCGCTTGTATATACCGCTGCCTTTCGATTTATTACTCACTGATTTATATGCCTATGTGGCATCGATGATGTTTATTAACGCTCTAATTGAGATTGATCGACGATATAGCGTTTCAACGGTGAGAATTTCATTGCTTGTTTATGATTCCATGTTTTTTTTTTGTTTCTCTACGTTGGTTATAGATTTAATAATTTTCGCAAAATTTATGGCATATCTGTTGTAGATTTGTACGATTGTCTAACGTTCGATTTACAAATAGGACGCAGTTAGTTAGGTTTTAATCAAGTTATTTTTTCGAAACCTATATTTTCGAATATTAATTAAAATAAATTTTAATTGGCTGAAATTTAATTCGAGCGGCCTATTTTTTTACCGAGAGATTGATGACCCTCTGTGGAAATACATATGTACCAGTTCATGAATTAATTATATCAATCATCAATCTGGAATTATATATATTAATTTCTTTATTCGTTCACTGTCTAGATTCGTGTCATCGTGCATAATGAGAAGTAATCAAATTAATCACAAAAAACAAACTCAGCTCCTCCCTAAAAACGAACGGTATAATTTTTTTGAACCCACAATCCGAATCCCACAATTATATTTTTTGAAGATTTAGCAGAAAGTACGGGCATTAAGGTAAGTAGAAAATAGCCTTGAAAATTAAAACATCGTAACGACACTCGGCCACCATCAGTTTTTTTTTTCTTCTTTTCTTGCAAAAAACCTGATTACCCGCAGCAGCTCTAAATCACCACCTAGAAAAGCTCTCTAATGCGACAGCTTCCCCACACATATACACACACACACACTCACGAGTATAGGTAATTGGTCGTAGCAACAGCAGCAGCAGGTGCATCTCTCACGAACGGTTCAATCAATCCGTCGCGCTCGCACAGAAAAGGTAGACGACCGGAGCGTCGTCGTCGCGTGCGGCCTTGACGCCAAACACACACACACACACACACACACACATATAATACGGTCGCTTCCCCATACACAAGGCAAGTTAAAAAAAAAAGAGAATGACGTCTGTTATTTTTTTTTCTCGTGCTGTGTTCGCCGAACGATTTGCATGAGTATTCACTGACGTTACGACTCTATCGATATAAGCCTCAGGCTCGTCGATCGATATTCGACGGATCGGTATTTTACTGTACGAGAGATCGGTGCATGACTGATCGAGAGTATATACTCTCTGAGATTGTTTTGAGTTAGCGAAGCAGTTCTCTCTTTTTTTTTCGAGCTATTTACATTATGGATCTTATACGTGCGTCATTAGAATGATGAATTGCGTAAGGTGAATTTTATTTTCGTAGCTCTTGAATTAATTTGTTATACGAGTAAGAGTATACCTCGGAATTTATTACAAGTCGTGCTTTTAAATGCCATTACAACGTGTGCGTGTATGTGTGTGTATGTGTGTGTCACTTTAACGAAGACGACTTCATCGTTGCTGCCCAGAAAGGTTATTAACTCCGAGAGAAGATCCTATAACATGAGGAAATTTATGTAGTTGAAAAATCGTCTAATTTAAGCATGATTCACGACGCAAACACACACGCCCGTGAAGAAAGATGCCTTCTCTCGAGAGTTCTTTTACATAGTTTCTTCCGGGTGACACGTGCGGCGTCGTAAAAAATGTCAAGAGTGCGTCTTCGTCTCCCCGAAACCGTATCGTAAAATCGTGAAACTTTTGTATTAACGAAGTGGAAGGAAGAGAAAAAAAACATCAAGCACTATACATTGATTTTCATTCACTCGACTGTTAAACATTTCAATATATACGAACTGATAGCGCGTTTGACGAAATACCGATTTAAACGCTGTGCGTATACATACGGATTTTTTATGTCTCTCTTTTTTTTATTTCCAGTTTCTCCGGAAATTCCCTCTTACTTTCGTACAACATTAGTCATTCAGGTAGATTGTGCAAGTTAACTTACGAACAAAAAAAAATACAAATGCCGGAGAGAGGCCTATTGCACCGGTTCCTTTTTATTTCCAATTAAGGCGAGTCTTACCTGCAACAGAAAACGGAAATGGAAAATTAGTTAACGTGCGCACGCAAATATATACTTTTATTGGGAGAGTCGATTCGAATAAATACAAGCTATCCATATAAATTTTTTTTTTTCAACGAAGGTATTCATATTCAGACAGTCGTAAAATGATTTAAAAAAATCATCAGCAAAAGTAAACACACATCTGAACAATTCGGTAACTAGAGGCAAAGCTAAAGACGAGGAAAAGAAAAAGAGTGAGAGTCCTCGTAAAATCCGAGGGCAAACTGTAAGTTAGCCGACCTTAACAGGTACACACACAGACACACATAGGCACATGTACACACTATATGGCGACGTAATTAATTGGACAAGCCCGATTCCCGAACGAAGCTGCTGCTGCATTCGTATATATCGGAAAATAAGTCTGGCTCTATCGCCCCATCTGATCTCTCTATATTTACGATTTTCCAAAGGGGAAAACTCGCTGCTATTTTTTCTCTCTTTTTTCGAGAGATATACCCGAGAATTTTCATTGAATTATCGGCCATGGGAACGCTCGGCTAGCTGGCCTCGGAGAAGGAATTTGAGGATTAGATGAACGTTATTATCGTATTTATGGATATCTCTGCCTATAATAGCTACGATGCTGTTGCGCCTCTATAACAGTTCGTTATTATACGATATACATATATCGGGGATTTCGATCGTTAAATGCCTCGATCACATGGCTTTTCTTTTTATTCGATTTTATCTATCTTCGATTTCACGTGTGTCTCTTTTATAAATAACTAAAAAAGGATGTTTATCCAGTCGTATAAGTCTAGTCGAAAATTCAAAAAGTCTCGTTGAATTAAAAAAAAAACGAAAATTTTCTTAACAGCGTAATTTTACGATACACGTAACCCAAAGTATAATATATTACGTCAACCGAGGCATGAAATTATCAATCAAAAGCTAAATTCGCTATTAGCTCAAATAACCATTAAATCGATCATCCTCGCGCAGACTCTAATTTATCTATCCCTATATCCCAGCAGCAGAAGCCTCAGTACTAGACATCTCGCAAATTGTTCTGAAAACACCGATCGACTTAAAAAATCTCTGCGCACAGCACCGATGGATAATTAATAGCAGGCGTTTCAATTAGCTGTATGTCCGAGTAGTAGTAGCCGTGAGAATCGAGGAAGAAGTCGTATTGGATACATTCATCATTCGCGCGCTTGTGTGCGTGTGTAATCTCGATCATCGATTTACTGCGCGCGCGAGAGACAGAGAGAGAGATAGAGAGAGAGAGAGAGAGAGAGAGAGAGAGAGAGAGAGAGAGAGAGAGAGAGAGAGAGAGAGAGAGAGAGAGAGCGAAGTGATATTAATTTGTACTCTCGTGACTTTTTAATTTGTAGAATTTGCAAGTCTCTTTTTTTCGCGTGATTATGACGTTTCGAGTTGGCCGTGTGTGTTATTATTCTTTTTTTTTTTGGGCGCTAAAAAAACAAATTATTCGAATGTTTTTTTTTTTCTCGCGAACGAGGAGACTTGTTATTCATACACAGTATAGGGGAGAAGAAAAAAAAAGCGAAGGGCAAGTGAAAAAGGTTTTGCGGGTAATACAAAATTCCTCTTCAACTTATTTCTCTTTGGCTGGAGTAGGTACTGGAGAGAGATTTCAGGTTGGCCGAGGTCGCGGTTTGGCTCCCTCTCGCCCCCTTTTGTCTCTCTCTCTTTCTCTCCCTTCGCGCCGTATGCTTCTTTCTTATTCATCTTTTTCAACGCGCGCAGTTTTAAAAGTCTGCTGGCGGCTGCTACTGCTACCTGTCTTTGAATATTCAAGCGCAGGAAAGGATTATGTATTTTTCTGTCGGCGTTTTTCTTCCTTTCTCTTTTTTTTTCCTTGCAGGATCTTTTAAAGCACTATTGTGCTTCTTTTTTTTTTGTTGAAAAAAAAACGTTATAATGATGTGCTGAGCTTTCTATAGAATTTATACAAGAACGAAAATTAATTTGCGGCTGTACGAGATTTCTTTATTTAAAAGAAAATTAAAAAAATTAAATTCACGTGGAAGCTCCATATTTAAATAAATGTATCAAGTAGCTTCCGATAAGCATTCCAAGCATTACGCCATTAATAACAGTTCGCGCAAACTCGATTTACACATTCTATATAGCAGCCAGTTTTCTCTCAAGCTCGGCGGGCGATCGCTCTGCACCGCGGCGGCGTTCACGCAAGAGCTTGAGGTCGTGCACAATTACCCATAATGCAGGCATAATGCCGGAAGCCAAGTCAAACTGCGAACGAACGAACGACGACGACGTCGACGACGCATACAGAGAGGTTGCGCCTCTCTTTCTCTCTCGAGTGCATATAAGCCTATAGGGGGCGATCGAGAAGAAGAGACAGAAGCATCCATTAGTCAGTCGACTGGTAATGGGCAGTTGCCACTGAGAGAGAAACTCCATACACACACACTCCTCGCATCTTTTTTCTTTCGTTTTAATTCCAGATTCTCTCTCTCCCCCCTGAGAGAGAAAGGTATGCGCGGATCGCCGCTATTTTTAGAGGTTATGTGTGCGTCGGGTGGTCGACAGCGAGAGTGTTTGCATGCTCAACTCTTTTTTTTTTTAAAGAGAAGCCTAGTGATTATCGGTTATGCTATGTGTGTACTCGTCGTTTTTCTGTTTTGACTGCGGTAGAAGCGGCAAAAGGATGAGAAAGAGAGAGAGAGAGAGCAATCTCTGCGATTACAAGCAGCAGCAGAAAGTGCTACTTTACCGGCTGAGCTGTTTATCTTCTTCCTTTTTTACCGACATATTTACCATAGATTAACCTCTATACAATGTTTACCGCGATCTCAATCATTTCGCTTAGAGGACGTTGTGTTTTTTTTTCATCGGCGTATTGAAACGTTTTATCGGACATCCGATAAAACTCTTTTTCTTTTATTTCTCAACGAGAAGCGTATTTTCATTGTCAAGGTCGAACGAGAGAGAGAGAGAGAGAGAGAGAGAGAGAGAGAGAGAGAGAGAGTAAAATATTGAGTGCAGAGAGACGCAGAAGATATAATAGGCTGACAGTTTAAACGATGACGCGGACAATACAGACATTCGCTTGCACCATGTGAAATATGATTCCATGCAGCTCTCTCTCTCTCTCTCTCTCTCTCTCTCTCTCTCTCTCTCTCTCTCTCTCTCTCTCCCTTATCAGATTCTCTCCGATGCGCATCCGCGAGGCAGATAAAAGTATTTTACAGCCGTGATTATGACGTTGTAGACATGATTAATATCTAATAATAAACTTGCTGATCTCTCTCGACTCGAGCGTATACATACTCACGAGCATACTCATTGTTCAAGTATTTACTGCTTCATAGCCGATGATTTACCGGCAGCATATACGCGGTACATAAACTGCGCGCTCGGTTGGGGTATCATCGTTTACTTTTTTTTCTTCTTTCTTTCTTTCGTCTTTCGAATGCGTGCACTTTATCGCGTGATTAGCCTTAATTGAATGTATTCAACAATCAATAAGCGATCGATGAGAGAGGTAAGTGTTTTTTTTTTGTAGCTTCGTTATAACAAGAGGATGGTATACCATTTGCGAACTGGATCAATAACGCCAATCCCAATAAAGTAAAGTATACTGGAGCTTAGACATCATCGAAGAGAGAGAGAGGCAAGTAGCCCTTTATCATCCGTATACTTCAGCTTTTTTTCCTTTCAACTCGCGCGCGCGTTCCTGACTTATCGTGCGTGGATGCTATTAACGTATCTCCACACCACCTGCGAGGCTTACTTCGATCGCAGGTGCAACTAAGTACGCCATGGCATTAAAGCTTTATATATGTGTGTGTGTGTTTATATGTGATGTTTAGTCGAAACATATGGCGAAGGAACGAGAGAATCGATAAATTTATCGAGAGTTTGTATATGCAATGAATTTGTTTTGTATTTTACGCGTGAAAAATAAATATTTGCTTGCGTGTCGTTGCTTTTCGGATTGAAAAATAATAATTTTTGTGTGCACGAGAAATAAAAAAAAGTTTACGATTATTTTTTTTTTAATTTTTATTGGGATTATCACCGGGTAATATACTACTGTGTGCGAGCAAAAATGTAAATCGTGATGTTATCTTCTCAAAATAATGGCACAGATAAGATACGCAAAGGAATTTACAATTTTGCCATGTAGATTAATGACAGACATTTTTTTGTTGGAAAACATCGTTGGTAAATTTGCAGATGTTAACCCGTTACTAATCGTAGCAAATATAACTTTAAACTGTATATACATTTGAACTGCAATTAACGTTAGGTGATAACGGATACCATTTATTTTTTGCATAAAAGATGCGTGAAACAGAGAGGAGCAATGTGTTTTTCTGTTGTTTTAGAATACAAATCTACACGAAGAACAAGAGCGAGAGAGAATAAGTAGCGAGAGAGAAAAAAAAATGAACCGAGGAATAAAATATCGAGGTTTATCACATTTAATGGAAACTCGAAATACAAAGAAGCCATAAAGATTTGATCGAAGTGGCTCGAGCAATATATCGGCAATTGCCAATAAAAGCCGTCGTAGTTGGATTTCCCGTTGAGTAGCAATAAACATCCGCCAAACTGCTGCCAGTACTGCGCAGAGACAAAGTAGCTGAAGCATCTTAAAGCAAACAGCAAAAAAAAAATTTTTTTTTTTACTCGATACGACAGTAAACTCTTGGAAGCTATGAAGATAATGATGATGACCGACGATGGGGTTCACTTATGAAAGGCCGTTTTGTCACGCAACTATAGCAATGTGCACTGACTAATCGAGGAAATTGGGCGACGTTCTTATCGCTACAAGCCTTTTATCTGTCTCTGGAAATCTTCCAGGTCATTTGCCTTTTCGAACTGTCGCGACGAGTCGTGAAATTTATCGATCTTTATAACTTTCGCGCGCGTGAGAGAAATCATGTGACTTCGTTTTTTTAATACACCTGGAAAAAAAATCAACGAGATCTCGATGATACATGAATCATCCTCGAGTTACGTTCGTGCGAAATTATGCAAATATTGATACTCGATATAAATGTGGTTCCCAAACCTGAAATTACGTATAAAGATATTTTTCTCGACTATTTTAATTAGGTATTCTGTCGTCGTCTTCGTTGAGTTTGATCATTTAATTAGCCGCGTTATGAAATTCTATTTCGCTCTCGTAACTTTCCAGCACCGTAAGCCGCGTTCTCAGAGCACTTCAAACTCTAATTTCCTACCGCTCCCAAAACTTTTTCAATAAAAAAAAAGGGAGTTTGAAGTAACGAAACGCATTACCATCACGCGAACTTCGTACAACCGAAAAAAAGAAGGCGTATATATTGCATATCTTATCTCGCAATAACCATATATGAGAGAAACACACGTCAGTTAGCAAATGGTAAACAACACTATGGGCGTCCATTATTTCCGCGGGCGCGTATGAGTGTGAGTGCGAAACGAAAAAAAAAAAAAGGAACAGCGGCAAGCGACGAATAATCATGGAAGCCGAGAATTACGGGCCATTATTAATAATTGTCCGCGCGCATGCGTAATGCCCTCGCAGCAACACTCTCTCACGCGAAGAGATGTTTTCTCTCTTTCTCTCGCGCGATGCATTTTCAAGGTAATGATTTTTACGACGAAAGAAGCCGGCCTTTGCATCTCTCCTCTCCTCTCTCTCCTCTCGCTTTCATTTCGTTTTATCCCGCATCGATGCGTTATATTGTGTAAAGGAGGGGAGGATCTTCTTATGATGTGCCGTTGTTGTTATTATTTTCGCGAAATTTCAATTTTAATCGAGACCCACGCGTGTAGTATCAATGAAATGCGATTGTCGATTCTGCACTTTATTTAACGATACTTGGAATGGCAGTTTCGTTGTACGAAAAAAAAGGTATTTAAAAAAAAACGCGTGATTCACGAAGGTATACGACAAGAAAATTGGAATCTTTTCGCAAATGACCTTAAATTACTTCGATTAAGAAGAATAAAAAAAAATATGCATTCCAAATCGATGGAGTCAAAAAAAAAATCTTAATGAACTCGAAATAAATAACGAAGATAATCGAAACACAAACATACCAGCATATATAAATTTGTCAGCGACCGATACAAACGACAAGTTAATTCGCGAAATTTCGAAAATAAAAAAAAATACATTACACGCGCTTACATCACATCGCGTGTGTGCGTTTCGCCTCTCGTCCTTTCTTTTTTTTGGCGTCCTAATGCAGCTAATAAATTCCATTCTCCCCAATAAATATCGCGCTTTTCCGTGAAAATAATTAATGATACACGCGAGAAACACGTGTATATAGTATATACCCGCGACCCCGCTGTTGCAGCCGCAAGGCCATCTCGCGTACATATACACATATACAAATTTGTACCTGCGCGACTTTTTTTTAAATCATCGATTTATCACACAAGTACGCGCGCGAGTGTTTATGGGAAATAATCTCTCGGGGTGAGAATTTTTCTATTCTTCGAGAGATTACTATTTTCCTCGTAAATCGGCAGGTCGGCGAGTTTATCGGAATCGAGTGTATTTCAATCAGCTGTAGTACGGCAGCTTCGCTAATTGATTTTATGAGTTAAGGTTATATGAAAGCTAAGTGCGCGCGAGAAGCTTTATCCCGACACGATGACACGTCGATATAAAACCCATATACGCACTGGCGAGAGGAATTAAACTTTGACCTTCGCGTATTTATAGGAGAGTCGCTTGTAAATAAGGTCTTGGGGTTACAAATTTCGCCTTTGCGCTTCAATAGCGAATTTATGTACTTGAATTTTCTCTCGTGTATTATATAGCCAACGCTCCCGTAATGCTTTAAAAGGCGAATGACTTACGACGAAAGTGGAGAAAAAAAAAGTAAAATATTTTTGGAAGGTATAATCGTAAACAGGTAGTTTGCGCACTTCTCTTTCGAAACGAAAAAAAAAAAGCGATATTACTTTGCAATTCAAAAATTATCTTCTCGGTAAGTCATTTTTCTCGTAACCATCATTTATACTTTTTTTTTCTTCAACAGTAGCGCGGAGGACATTGATTATCTGCAAAATCATTGGCTTCTTTACGTCGAGGAGACACAGGAAATACTAAACTGCGCGGAAAGTAAAAGCGACTCTTTTCTGAAATAATATTTAAATCGCGGAAATCAATCATCATCTCTCTCTCTCTCTCTCTCTCTCTCTCTTGCCGTTTCCGAGAAGGTTTTACTTTCTAAAACGTTCATTCGTAGAAAATCTAAATTACAACTTTTAAGTTTTAACATAATGATACAATGAATCATTTCCCACAACAACAACAACAACAACAAGAAAATCATTTTTTCCACGAAAAAAAAAAGAAAAAAAAAAGAAACAAGGATCACGCGATTTATTTCTGTCGATCATTGGATGATAACAGCAACCGCGGCGGCAACAGCAACTATATACATCGGCGAGACCTCCAATGCAGTTAATAACCCTCCTCTCTTAGTATAAGGGTCTCTCTCTCCGTTGGGCATCATCGCATGGAAAACAAGCGCGCGGCCCTTTTGGCACGCACGCAGAGTTGAGAGTATAATAATCGGTGCGGGAGGCTCAACTTCGCGTATATATAGGTATATATAATGCTCGGGCAAATCAAACTGCAATTTGCGCTTTGATTAATTGCCCAGGCTGCTGTAATATGAAGACTGATGTATTCATCTGCAGCAGTATAAGTAGTTGCCCCCTGAACCAAGTCATGCATCCAACGATCGAAATCACGTCTAATTAGTATATACTCCCTTTTGGTTATAACAACGACGGGGCGTTTTATATACTTTTCGCTGTATCATGTCGTTAAATGTTATTACATCCTCGTGTATAGTAGTACTACATACAAGTTCAAGGGTTGTGAGAGGGAGAGAGAGGACGAGAGTTCAAGGCCGCAACGGGCACGCAGTGCGTTTTGTTATCGCCTCCGAGCGATCGCGACTCGCTTCTTCTTCTTCTTCTTCTTCTTTACTTTTTGTTTTCGTTTTATTTTGGTGCTGACAAATTCCACGAGTAAAATTCCTTGCGATGTATTTATTACTCTGCCTTTGCCTCTCTCTCTTCTCGTGTTTGTTTTGCAGGCGGCGGCGAGAAGTACGAAGTATAACTGCAGTCTTGCAGTTGGAATTTGAAGTTAAAGAAGAGAAGTAAATCTGGGATTATGCTACTCTTCCTGTTTGCCAATGCCGAGGTATTAAGGTTACGAAGATTTAAGACGAAGATATATATATTTAATTTCAAGAGCGAAGCTCTTCTTCTCTCGTTCGGGGAGATTACAGATTTAAATTCAGCTGCTGTCAATCCAATTTTTTTTTTAATTTTTCATTTAAAAAAAGGCGTAAACGATTATGAGAATAGTTTAAAATGATTTTATGAAATTTAATGGGGACAGCACCAGACTGCGGACTACCGATTTTGCTGGAACTTTGGAAAAATATCTCTTAAAAAAATGAAAATATGCGTGTTTTTGAATTTCGCTTTTGTCGGCAGTACCGCGACAGTCACATATTTTTTTTATTTTATCTATACTGACAACGTCATTGTTAATTTAGACTGGTAGTTTAGTCAAGTTACGTGTAGTTTCCTTATGAATGTCAACATTTCCTCAATTCTTATGAACAACTTAAATACAATGGAATTATGTTAATTGTTTTTTGTAAGTATAATTTTCTATGATAACTTAAAAGTTTTCCGTTTACAGTCGATGTATTTTTTACATTATTTGAAAAATACACATTGCTCAAACAATACTGGTCTATAAAATTTGAAAATGAAAGTATTTTCAACGTTATGGCTAGAGCTCTGTTCTTTTTCATCAAATCGGGAACAACTACTGAGGTTAATAAGGTAAGTATCATTAAGGTTATGATAACTTTGGAAACGTTGAATGAATGAATGAATGAGTGAATGAATGAATGAAAATAATGATGCAAAATCTAGATTTACCATGAAAATTGAGCTACTATTACGTATCGTTGCATTGTAAAAACTAATTTAACGTTTGATTTTATGCAGCTGAAAATAATTAAATTTAATTTACACTTCATAAATGAATCCATCACACAAGTTTCTGATTCAAAAGTAGTACAAGTTAATAGTACCTACAATCGACTGGAAATGAAAATTGTTAATGTTCAAGATTATCCTGGAACACCTTTCGTAAGTTTATAAATAGTCCGTTGCATATTGAATAAATTCATAATTAACATCATGGCTGTAGTTTAATGTTACCGTCCTTCGTTCTACCAACGAATAAGCGTCTGTATTCGTTGGTTCTACTGAGTCAAGTAATGGACCTTGGAAAAAATTTGGCTACTACAGTCTAAACCTTTGTGATCCAAACGATAAGTATCGCAAATACTGGCCGTATAGTCTTATAGTACAAGCAGAAGGAGAAAAATGTTTCGGAAAAGTACTTAATAATATTTATTACCTTACATAATTTTTTATTTATATGTTGAATAATTTAAATCCCATAACAGTAGATATTTTCGAAGTCACTTTTGTAGTTTTATAATATGAAAATAATAAATAAACCTTAATATATATATTTTTTAGGGAGAATAGTATGTTAAGGATGCTGAAATATTCAAGTTTTGGGAGATAGTACCCGAAGAACAACTGAAAAAGTCATACTTTCTTAGTGTAAATATTTTAGGTGGTGGCGATCAAGTTGTATTGATAGGTAGTGCTGTATCTCAATCTACCGACATTTGAGATTTTTTCTTGTTTATTTTTTATGAATTTACTATGAAATGATTTTCGAAGAGGTGCACGGGATGGGTTTACGTAATTATAATTTGCCTGAGCAACTGAAAGGGGAAAAAATTGTAATGATGACATCGATACTAGCATGAATTGAAAAAAAAACTATAATCTAATATTTGAGAATATTTTAATGAGTGCCTTAAAAATTATTTAGATTTCATCAGAATCATTCGATTACCCACCAGAGTACATGTAATATTTTTGATAAGTTTAACAATATCAAAGTATGAGTTATCTCGCAAAAAATTGATATTAGTACATCGGGGTACAACGAATTTTCTTGTCTTTGTAGCGGCAATTTCACATTTGGTAGAAAGCAACGCCAACAGACGTAGGTATGGAGTTAAAATGCGATTCGCTCAAAGTGTGCATCGGCGAGACTTTCATAATCTCGCCGAATCTCGCGCGCGGATAAGTAACGATAACTTGCGGGGCTCCGCCGCAGATTTTTCTTTTTTTTTTCTTTTGCGACTTCAACATGCTAATACGCACGGTGTATAGACTGGTTGAGGTCAGGCAACTTCAATGAGTTCGGTGGGGTTGGATTATACGCATGTGAGAGTATAGATGGCGCTATCGGATTGTACATTTAAAGAAGGTCGAGGGAGAGTGTGGCCAATCGAGGTTCAGACAATATGGCTGCCGATATGTATATAGATATACTTGCATGTAAACGCGGTAGCCATATTGTCTGAGATCCTATCTAAATACAGCTAAAAAAAATCAGTCAATCAGCGCGAAGAACATAGATTGGCCGCACTGTCCCTCGACCCACTGTAGTACATTAAAATTAGAGCATTGAATTTATATATGAAATGTACTTGATTAATGTGCTGCATTGATGATTCTTTAGATCTAGTTAGCTGCTACACAGGAACGTAATCCCTAACTTTCAGCAAAGCTAAATTAAATTTTAAAAAAATTTTATTTGATGCTGTGTCAAATTTTCACAATAAAAAGATACAAACTGATTAAATAGTTGAACTACGCACCGCAACAATGAAAAGATTCAAACCCAATCTTATTTTTTCTTGATGCTGTGATGTAAATATTCATACGGAATTGAGTTATATATCGATTTTTTTTTCCACTTATGATTATGTAACTTGATCTAACAACAAATAATACAATTATACTATAAGAGAATTGTTATTTTCAAATTGGCAGCTTCGTAACTTTACAATACTTGCATAAGCATCAGCTGTGGTCACTACAAAAAACACAACTGGTCACTAAAAAAAAAATCTCCTGAACCAGATTCCAATTAAAAAAAATTCCACATCGGTAAGACGAAACTTGCTCCAGATGTAGAACTAAATTCTCGTCTACAGCCTTTCTCTTCTCTTCCGTATCTTTAGCTATCCGTTCGCTCTTTTATGTACAGATCGATGAGTCTGTGCGTGTGTGTATGTGTGTGTGTGTGTATGCGTGCAGGTATACGAAGGGGATTATTTTTCGAAGGCTGCTTAAGATATCCGACCTTGAGACGACCTTTCTCTCTTTTGTGTGAAGGGGAGAGAGAGAGAGAGAGAGAGAGAGAGAGAGATTGAAAATGAGAGGCTGCCCGAGAACGCGCAGGTGGAAAGAAATAAACAGCAACGAAAAAAAATGGACCGACATGGAAATCGATCGATCGATTTTGTATGGCGCCAGACGTTTCTTTTTTTTTTACTTAACTCACCTTTAATATCCTCATTGTGTGAGAGAGTGAGGATCGCGTGTGATCGAGGAAGTATACGTTATGTAGATATGTACACGTACCTAAAACAGAAAGAGAAAAAAATAGTGAGGATTATACTTGTTTGCCAGTGTAAAATTCTTAAAGCGAGGAGAGGGGAAAGGGGAGGGAAGAGATAGTTGGTAACATGCTGCTGTTTGTTTTATGAGAGTCGATTAATTATTCATTAGGCTTCCGTGGCATTATCGCATACACACCGATTGCGTGTCGATTATTCAACGCAGAAAAACTTTATCAATGCCGTAATCCCAGAGTCAGCTGGTGGATGATGTCGTTTCGTACGATAATTGCTGGAAATTATACGTTAATTTTTTTTTTCACGAAAAACGTAATTTACATATAGTTTTTTTTTAAGTACGTGTAAGTAACGTTTTAAATGTGACATAAATACAAAATTGAAGTTTAGAAGGTACATTTCCGCTGAACTCTTTTTTTTTTTAATTGTTCGAACACTCTTTAAGGCACATTCTTATAATTTATTCTGGGGTTCCATTTTTTAATTTTGATATAGTGTTGGATCTTTTTTCTTTACCGGGAATAACCATGTGGTTTAGATATAATAATGATAATTTGTCAATGACAAATTATTCCACTTAATTCATAAAGATGACTAGTTATATAGAAAATTTAAAATCTATCTTAAAAATGTCACACCACACCTATTGGCAACACCTCAACCACAACAAAATTTTATCTCAGAACGAAATTATTCCAATTTACCTCAAACACGTATACAAATTATTAAAAAAAAATACGTGTCCAAACAATATTTCCCTGCGTTTATGTATAATTCACTACGAAAAATCGGTAATACACAAGGTACATACATTTCGATGGGAAAAGCCCGAAGCTCTCTCGCGCTCAGAAATGTACTCGCGATATTCGCCCCAAAGCGTAAAAGCGAAATTATCGTCGACAACGACGACGACGACAACGACCTCGCACACCGTAAAACACCAAAAAAAAAAGAAAAAAAGAATCGGCAATCACATGGATTAGCAAGTACTGTACACGCGTAATATAGGCACAAATGATACGACTAGCGGCAGTGGTCTTTTCTCACACATACACAAACACACACGTAGAAAGAGAGAAAGACGTGCAACAACGACGACGAAGACTTACGTAAACACACTCGAGGAAGAGAGTGAACGTAAGGAGTGGCTGTGCAAGGACGACGTGGCTACTTTTTTTTTTTCGTTCCACCTCGCCCTCGCGCGCGAGTAAGTAAACGCACGTGTGCTTTTGCAATGATGTACGATTATACGTTTGTCGGAAATTCGCGCGCTCTGGTAAAAGTATCGAAAAAGGCGAAGGAATTTTTCGATTGAGGTGTTATAACGCGTGCGACGATAGCATCTTAACGGTGTTTTCTTATAAATTTCGCTTTTGGAAAGTTTCCTAAACACAACGTTGTCGTCGTCGAGCGGACAGATGTGTTATTTCGCGAACATTACACCGTAATTGCACGGTCGCAACACAAAGTTCTGTATTTTTTTTTTTTTTTAACTTTCCATGACCCCAGGGACAAACGTTACACACACGCCCATGTATATATCGTTTTACAACGATGATGAAAAATATACACAACAATGTATGAAAAGAACGAGAAAGCTGCAGCAAGCAACAATGCTTTTACGCGCGAATTATCAAAAGGTGTATTATACATTTGAGAATAGTGTAATGTCTCGCGCTCGCGTGTACGATGAACTCAAGCTCGAGGAATCCGGACTCGTTTCGTAAGTTTTTAAGCGTAGGCGCGCACGCGCGCAAGCGACAAAACGTCCGCGACGAGGTGGTGCCGACGGAATATCTCGAGCAACGCAGAGTGAATAATCGTCCCTCTTACTCGCATGTGAATTACAATTCGCGGTGTATACTCTCTTTGGCCAATTGTGTGTATGTATGTATACGTGAAAGAATGCGATGCTTCCTAGTGATATAAATTTTAGTGAGAAAAAAAAACAGCTTTATGTGACGACAGAAATTGATAGTATCATTCAAAAACTAATTTGTGCTTTTACGCAATGTCATCTCTGGGCAACAACAACGACGAAACGTAATAGAGATGAATTCTTCTCTGCTGTCAACCGTAAAAAAAAAACAGCGTAATACCACAGTTCCTCTCTCTCTCTATCTCGAGAAAAAAAGAGAGAGTTACCGCATCCTCTTACGAGTTCATCTAGAAAATTTCAATTCCTTAAATTCTCCAGTCGTAAACAAAATGGATAATCGTGCCATGTAAGAAAAAGAAGAAGAAAAAAAAAGTTGTATATACTGGTCGTCCTCGACGACGACGACGACGACGACTGCGTAAGAAACAATGCCACTTGTCCGAGAGAGAGAGAAAAAAAAGGAGAGTGCGTAATGCCTCGGCGGCATCAGCAGCAGCTATATACTCCTTCGGTTCAATGGCACAATCGGTTGCTTCCCGTCTGGCGCCCCTTTTCCGTGCGGTTTTCTCGCTGCTGCTGCTGCTGTGCGCGCACGTTGCGTGTTTCGCGCCTCCTCCTCGCGAGATTATCATTTTATGAAGTCATTATCGCTGCTGCTGCTGCTATTTCTGGCGGGGGATTATTAGGTTGTTTTGTGCAACGTTAGATGTGATAAGATGGATTTTTCTAATGCTGCGTTATGACTTTCAGTTGTTTGGTAGTTAAGATTAATTTTGATTGGGCATAGTAATTGTTGCTTATAAGTCTTTTGGGGTTAATTGAAAAAATTTAGTTCTGAGTTTTTATGTTAATTAATACACTTTACTTTTTTTATTAAGTTAAAATACTTCAAGAATATTTAAGGATATTACTCCCGTTATAGCCAAGTACAGTATACCGTTTGTGTTTTAGCAATAGTGAGAATTTACTTCAATGTTTCACCTTTTCATAGCCATAAGTAATTAATCTTCTAAAAGGTTTACTCCATCTAGTACATTTTTACTAAAAAGCCATCTATCCCTACTTTACAAACTACAGATCGAATCAACCTAAGGACAGAATGTAAAATGATAATTTATTAAATATTTTTTATTCAAAGGAAAATGCCGAAAATACAATAAATCATTCATCATCGATTTCAAAACGAAAAATTTTCACAAATGATAAAGATGAAAACTCTTCGACTATTGCCACTCGACGTAATCTAAATCAAACTGATGACCTACAAATACCTTGAACTACCCTACGCATTTCTCCTACTGCATGTAGATTACAGAGTTGTCACCCAAACGATTTCAATCTCTGATTAAAAAATTGAGATACATCGCAGACACACATCGTTGAACAGCCAAATAACACGTGGCATTCATTATAAATCGTCATATATACGAGAGAAGAAAACTGGTAGTTAATAACGAATTGTCCATAATAGTTGCTGACAATTAAGTCACATTCCCAGGACCATCAATCGTGCTACTAGCTGTGCAATCAGCACCCAACTCCACCCGTACTGCGAGATAGCGGTGTGTCGCCTGCTGCTGTCGAAGTAGCCACTGCTGCAGCACAAGAAGCCGCGCATTACGAAAGCGCCCGCGGCAACGAACGAGAGAGAGAGAAAAAGGTAGCCAAGCAGGCGCGCGTGGGAAAATGGTCACGTGTGAAAATGAAAAGCTCGCGAATCGATTATCGACGACGAGGCTTCGAAAAAAAAAAAAAAAAAACGAAGCGAAAACGCGAACTATGATGTACCGTATAGACACACTCGCTTGCTGTGTATGATCGATGGCGTAAGCGAGGATTACACGGCTGTCGCTTTTTCATAGCAACAGCAGCAGCAGAGATGAGACGTTGTTGTCCATACTTCTTCTTTTTTTTTTATCTTTTCGGTGTATATAGCCGACGATTGAGTCATCGATTCCCATAGGGCGATCGTGTCTCGCGATTATATGGCAAGCTTTCGCATTATGCGCAAGAGGAAAAAAAAAGAAGAAGGAAACTTGTGTACTTCTTCTTCTTGCTGCTGAGTTGGCGCGCGAGCAACGCGGATTAGTGTTCAGCTTCTTCTTCATCTTCAGGAGAGAGAGAGAGAGTTATGAATTATTTAGGATCCGTTACAATTCCCACAATAAAAGAGTACGTACTATATGAATTGAAGGCGCTTCGCGAGATGATGATGATGATGACGACGACGATGACAAAGCGATATCGATGATGAAATTGAAAAGTCATTTTCCCATGCCGACGGATAAGGCAAAATAAACGCATTCCCCGACGAAAAAAAAAAAGTAAAGTATCGCGGAAAGTTGTTCGACGCGGGGTATTACGCAAGGATCTAAATTAATGAATTCAAGCGCCGAGTTGTAGACTCAGGGAAATTAGCGCGCAACATCCTTATACAGATAAATATATATATGTATACAAAGGCGAGGCTGTAACGACACGCGATCACCCTTCGAGATATATATCGATTTACACTCCGTTGACACCAGAGGCGTTAGATTTTCTTCTTTTTTTTTCTTTTGAATCTTGCGTTAATTGTCGGCGTGTGTTTACTTCTTTCTCGCCCACGTGAGAAGATCATAAAACTTCGTAGAAGGGAAGGTGACTCGTAAATCGCGCGAAAGAGTAATCGTTTATCCCGTATATATACATCGATGAATAAATCTTGAACGTGCAATAGGTTGAAGCTATTATTTTACTGACGATCGGTTGACGTAAATGCAATTCGATTGTAACACTTTTATAGCTTGAAAATAGACACGCGTGTGTGTATGGATCGATCTGGGTCAGAGACTTCGTACATGTATAAATAAAATTCCAGATCCTTGCGAGTATTGATTAATCGCGTTCTAAATGCATTTGTTGTATTAAGGATTAAATATTTGAATGTCAATACGCGAATAATAGCTGCTTTTCCAATCATCCATGTTATATGAGCTTACATTATTATACTTAATAAGGAACTTCAAAATTCCTTCGACATTTGTGTTGCAATCATTGATTACTCGATTGCAGATTCACAACGCCACGCCACGGATTTTAGTGTACCAAACTCACTAAATTCACGTACAATTCATTAAAAGTAACTTATTACTACTCGAGTTCATATATAAACAGGTCATGAGAATTCAACTGACTCAAGAGGAGAAAACACGATCGAATCCAATCGTCCCTGCAACAAGTGTTTTATTACAAGGTGTCGAAGTAATATCGATTCGATTTTCATCTTGCGTGCGTCGATCGAAACTTCACTGCTACGCGCACTTTTCACAGAGATTTCACTTTCGACACAGCAGCGCGAAATTCGATCGCAATCTCTCTCTCCCGTGGATGAAAGTTTTCCGTCGAATGGACATTTTTCAATTAGCCTCCGAGACACGCCTCTCTAATATCGATCTTTTGCCGCGCGGAGGGGAAAGAAAAAGTTGATCTACACGACACGAGATAAAACCCGTATTATAAAAGTTTTATCAACGTCCGTCCAATCAACCATCCGACTCGATTTGTAATAATCAAAGGCGATCACAATAATTTGTTTCATTGATAAATGCAATTTTTTTCCATCGACGAAGTTGATGACGATATACCGTGCATATTATATGCATCATGCATGAGATTGGAATTTCGATTTCAGTGAAATTCAGGAAAATAATTAGAGGCATATTAGCACTGACATTCCAAAGAATGTATGTCTACTTGCGCAACGATGTGTGTGTGTATGTATATGTGCGCAATTTGCTTTATTTAATTACACCTATGCAAATGACGCTTAATCGCTTTTGCTAATAATTCGCAGGCGAACCAATGTAGTTATTAGCCGAGTTTGCGCTGGCTTGTGTATACTAGAAAGATTAGAGCAAACGCTGCTATTTTTCCCAAGTGCAATTTATAATGCAATATGGCTTTGCTTAGTAGAGGCATGAATGGTAGACGATTTATTTTGCGCGATTATATATAGTGCTAAATATTTTTTTATTTAAAACACGATTGTTTCTGTTTACGCGCTTGTTTAATTGTCCAAAGATATAATATTAAACCAAAAAATAAATGAAAAATCGTAAGTATATCATAATTGTAGAGCTATTGAATTTAATGTCTTTTCTATCCACAAATGGTTGATTTCACATAAGATTTGTGTAAATCTGAGCAACCTACCGTCATCTTGCAAACTAACAATTGTTATGTCGATATCTCCATATATCTAACAAACAGCATTTCCATATAACAATACCGATCAACTCCCTCGACAAGAAGTAAAAAAAGAAAGACTTTTTTCGATCGCGCGATCGCGTCCGTGAGACTTTTAACGAAGGAAACGCGCTCTCGGGACGATAAGTCACGAGCTCTCATAACTCGTCGCGCAATTATTCGCTTTGGAATTCCTTCTTGCTTCTTGCTCTCGCCTCTCTCTCTCTCTCTCTTCCTCTTCGTTATCTCCGCGATAGTACAACCCTTGAAAGAAATCCCATATGCGTACTTTGATTATGAACTTCTCTCTCCGCGCATATAGTTTTCGTATAGGGATAAACTCATTGATTCGCAAAAACAGAAAAAAAAATCAAAAGATCAAGAGAGACCAAAAGATCGAAAGAGAGAGAGAGAGAGAGAGAGAGAGAGAGAGAGAGAGAGAGAGAGAGAGAGAGAGAGAGAGAGAGTGATCGGTCGTCCTAATGGGTCTCCGATGCGCGATAATTGGCCGGACTTGTAATTACGTCCTACCGCATTTTCTCTCGTATATATACGTATATATATGCGCACACGTGCCGCTGGAAAATTCGCGCGAGCGCTGAAGCGAGGGGAGGACGAGATATCGCTGCGGGGCAAATTCCAATGCGTCTACGTTTGCTGTCTCTCTTGTATATACTATACTGTCTCTCAGTCGCGACGAGATGAAGCAGTATCATCGAGATGTAAGGCAAGCAGATCTCGATCGGCATTGAGGATTTTACTTCGGCGACTTTCTTGCGCGGCCGTGCCTATACTTCTCTCTCGTGTTGATGTTTGTAATCTGTGCAGATATGTAGAGTGGAGGTTTGCTATTTTGATGAATGGGTTACAATATTGTTCTATTAATATTTATACAATATTATCGTTTTATATTTTATTGCTTGGATGTTGAATTTACTCGCGATAGATCAAAACTGGATTGTGGTATTATCATTTTATGAAGTTATTACTGATGCTATTGCTAGCGGGGGTTGGTTTTTGTACAATGTTATATGTGATAAAGTTGATATTTTTAACGGGGCTTTACGATTTTCATTTTGATAATCAAGACTGAGTTTTACTAAATATAGTAATTATTACTTATATTTCATAGTAGTTAATGAAGAAATTTAGTTTTGTGATCTTTTGGAATATTCCACATATTGTTAAAAATGTTGATTTCGGTATGATTAAGGTACAAAAACGGAATACAGTTTTACAAAACTCATAAACTTTTAATTTTTACGGTAAATTTTCTCCTTT
This sequence comes from Galeopsomyia nigrocyanea, assembly GCA_035047105.1. Taxonomy (NCBI): domain Eukaryota; kingdom Metazoa; phylum Arthropoda; class Insecta; order Hymenoptera; family Eulophidae; genus Galeopsomyia; species Galeopsomyia nigrocyanea. Next base: position 53,530 of record JAWWMK010005557.1, read on the forward strand.
TCACAACTAAAAACAGTTAACATTTTGAAAGGATCGCTTGATTTTTTATAAAAGCCATCTTAACTCCACCCCATCAACTATAACGATTAACTTGGATAGAACATCAATTGGTATTACTTAAAATACTTTTTAATCTAAAGAAAATAAAATGAAATGTAGTTAGTTCAAGTAATTGTTACTTATATCTTTAGTTGTTGAAGAAAAATTTTGTTTTGGGGTTTTCATATCATATAAAAAATTAGGTAACAAAAGACATCATTGTACGGTGATAATAACTCTTTAATTATACCGTTTATACTTAATGATTATTACAAGTTACACTGATGTTTTTTCTTTTCTCGATTACAAACAGCAAATATTTTCAAAGGTTTAGTTCTTACAGCAAATTTTTGCTTAAAGCCAACTATTTATGTCTTGTCAACTGTAACTGAATATATATTTACTTCGAGTAGTTTTTGCTTATATATCTTTAGTAGTTATGAAAGAAATTAGTTTTCTGAATTTTAGGTCAATTTACGATCTTAATGTATAAAATAACAAAATGCTAAAAATAATGGTGCCATTTCCATTATGCACAGGTACTTTGTGCCAATTGAGCTCAAATAACTGTTAAGAGTTACATTAATGTTTCACCTTTTATTAACCATACGTAGCTAATCTTCTAAAAAGTTTGCTTCTTTTTTACTAAAAGCCATCTATCTTTACTTTATGAACTACCACCATCACCTTAGACAGAATGTCAAATGAAGTTATGCTAAATGATAAAGCTGTCAATCAATTCGGAACTCAAAATTCATAGTACGGAAGTCTGAAAAAGTAAGATTACAAACAATCCCTTATGTTGAACTGCGATAATTTCGTGAGCTTATTTTCAACCCGCTTTTAGTATTTACGCATTTCAAAGTAAATCGAGATAATTAGAAAATTCGCTCATGGTTAAAATCTGTATATTTTCGTGAAAAGTGGTCTTATCGAATATTCGACCTTGCATTAATTATTGAATTAAAATAGCTTATCAAATAAAAGTTAATGCTTATTCGTCGTAGACCGTCACTGAGAGCTTATATGCAACCATTTTTTTGTAAATACACGTTCTATGCAAAGTTAGAGCCACTGCGTCAAGTCTAAAAAGGGATAATAATAAAAATTTTCCCTCCACACATAGAAAATAAATTAATAGTAATTAGAAATACAAATTATAACTGTCAGGCGATTATACCTAAGTGATAACAAATAAGAGATACTTTTTCTCTAGAAGTTATACTAAAAGAAGCATACACCACCTGACGCATTTCATCTTTACTAATACTAAATAAATATTTTTTTTTGTTGCGCTAAAAAGTATTGCTCGAAAGAAAAATCCAACAATTCGAAAAGAAACTAACATCTCGACATATAACTTTGTGTATCGTTAATCCGACTCGAAGCTTAAAAAAAAAGATTCGTTGAAATAATCGTCAGGAAGAATTCAGCGCGACAGATGCGCACGAACAGCTCTATCCGCAGCAATGATAGATCGACATCGGAAGAAATGAGTTAAAGCTTTATAACGCTCTACGCGGCCTAGCCTGGAATGTCATCCGGACGAGATGTGCACACATACACACACGTAGACTCTGTGCGGAGCGAATCGAGGCCTCGCCTCCAATACTCGAAACGGACTACCTCGCTCTCACTCTGTGTTCTCCATTCGCGGAAAAGCGCGCCAAGTAGTCGCCGTTATGCACCGTTACGATAATATGCCACGGCAGAGCGAGTAGCGAAAAACCAAACGATGAACTTCTTGTTTTTTTTTTTTTTTGTGTGCCTTTTTTTCATCTTCGCTCGCGAACATGTACGTATCTACTTCTTTCTTCCGTAAATTATGTCATCAATGCCTGAGATCGAACCTTTTATTTCTCCAGATGCCATTTAAGGTCACACACACACACGCACATATACAGGTAGTTTCGAGAAAGTAGTTTTCCAAACACGCTCGCTGTAATACGCGAAATACCTCGCGCCATTTACAGCTTGATCGATGATTATTAGTATGGTTCAATCAACGACTTACTTCGAAGAGCGCTAAGGCAAGGAGGGATACTTAAGGGAGCGCGACGACCAGTTTTGCCGCTGTACTTTTTTTTTTTGTACAACTCACCTGCAATCGGAAAAGAGAAAAAAAAAATACACGTCTTAGGATTAGATTGTCACAACACTGTAAATGGATTGAATTAATATTTTTCCAACGTAATTGAATTCCCCATTTCGTTACTATTTCCTTTCTCTCTTAACGCGCGAATGTTCACGAGTACGCGATTGAAAGAAATACAAAATCCACGCATCAATAATTTCTCGTAAATCCATTTCTACACGCGTATCAATTCCACGAAGTCGTAATTTATCGCGCGGAACGATCTCGATATGCGAAAAGAAAAAAAAAAAGAGGAGCCGTCATTACGTGTAATAACGGACGCGCACGCGAATTAATCATATAAATAACGTCGAGGCGGTAAAAATAAACCGATTTCCGATCGCCGAAAGGAATACGGAACGAAGAAAAAAAAAATCGAGAAGAGGAATCGGCGACGAGTAAAAGCGCGTGTTGCAAAAAGGGGAGGCTATGTATATTAGACGTCACGCACACGCCTTATAGCTCATGTGTATATGGAGCGTTCCGTATGGTGTGTCATCCGGTCAGGAAGCTGGCTTGTAAGCTTCGCTTGCGCTTGGTTTATAAGCGAATATATATCTGATGAGGAAATTGCGTTAAGTCCGCTTGCTGTTGTTACTTTATTAATGCTGAGTTTTATTTCTGAATTTTTTTTTTTTTTTTTGCTGTGCTCGTTATTTACTCATTTTATGATATCATTTTACAGGAAGGAGTGTAATGAAGTTATACAAAAATTTTCAATGGACATTTTTGATAATTCTTGTTTTTCTTTGCAAAGATTAAGCTCATTCTACCACTACCTGTATAAGAATTTAAGCTAGAATTGGTTAATAGAATTTGAATGCAGATGTAAACAGAGCATTTGTAAGAAAATTATTCGAGAATCATGCAAATAATATGTATATATTTTCTATATTCGCCATTGCCAAATTTATCGATCGAGACTTTTCATTTCTCTTGAAAGTTATCATTCAAAAATGATTGATTGTCGACATCTGATGCCACGGTTTAGACCGATAAATTATATTGTTGACAGAATCGGAAATATCAGAAAACTATGTTTCAAACTATGTAAATCTGAAAACCATTTTTTCCGAGACTGAAAAATCATCACTAAAATTACATACTGCCTATCGAGTTGAAAATTGTTCATTCCAAATTTACCAAATGCTCAATTGAAAAAAAAATGGAAATATCTCTATACTGATAAGTATACAAATGCCCGACGGGTATATAAAGCCGCGGGAGGTTTGTTGAACCCAAAGGCAAGAGAGCCACGTCGGTCTCTCGGTTGTGTGCGCGAGCGTTCCTCTTCTTCTTCTCGCTGTCGCGCGAATGCGCCGCACGTATCCTTTACATGCGTAATTGCAGCCGAGAAAAGAGAACGAGCGGCTAAATTGCCACCGCCGCGCGTAAAGCGGCCAAACTGGGGCTGCGGGATTACGCGGATTCTTTTTTTCTCTCTCTCTCTCTCTCTCTCTCTCTCTTCTTCGTCTCCTTTCCTCGTATTGTCCCTGAGAGTGATGCTTGATCGGGATTTATGCTTTGGAATTTCTGCGCGGGGTGAGACAGTCACGATTCGATTGATGTCTTAACTTTTTGATTGGGGGTAGCTTTTAAATTGCATCGCATCAACGGTATCGTTTATAGTTTTGAATTGCTTGATGTTTCCTATTTTTTTGTTTTATATATTGTTTCGTAGTAATTTTTATCGATGACTGTCTTGTGACTGACCAAGTTACCATTTTTAACTCGTGTGCAGAATATCAGGATTTGCTTTTAATAGACTTTTTGTTTTTTTAAGGAATAAATAACATTTAATAAAAATTGATTAGTCATCCTATTTGAAGCCAAAATTCTATTGTAAAAATAAATGCAAGGTGAGATAGTTTCAAACGAATTTTAAATGAACGGACGGTCAAACGCCATTCTAATTCGATGAGTAATCAGTCAGCTTATTAACATAATCAAACTTTGCGATACCAGGGCAATTTATTATATCAAGACGCTTATTCTTAGCCACGTTTTTCTTATTTATCGATACGAATCCATCTATATTAAAACTATGAACTATACAGAAAAAAATGCCTACAAAATCACATTGAAAATTGAAGAAAAAAAACCGGAATTCCTAACACCCACCTCTATCTAAACAAAAATTCAAAACAACGAAACGTTTAATTGAAACAGTTCACAGTAGTTGAAGCTAACTAATAACTCATAAAGCCCTTGTATCATTGTGTAATCAGCAGCACAAAGTCCAAACAAACCGCAGCTCCATCAATCTCAATCAAAAAGTCGAAAAGAAGAAAAAAAACAAGCTTCACTCTCCGACTAAAACAGAAAGAGAGGCAACCGATCGGCCATTAATAATCCGCAACGTTCTATTATTCATTGCGCGCGGTTGTGCGGGTATACGGTTGAAGAAGAAGAAAAAAAAATCTTTGATTAACAATTACCTCTCTCACTCTATACAGCGAGAGGGTCAGAGATAGAGAGAGAGAGAGAGAGTGAGCGTATAGTATATATGGGATTCGTGGTGCGCAGCGAGAAAAGAGAAAGAGAAGATTGATCTAGAGTTAAGACGTTATGCAAGCTGGCAGCACACACAGAGAAAAGTCAGTGCAGTAGCGCGCTGCCTGTCGTAGATAAGCCATCCCCTTCTTCTTCTATACGTACGTATAGGTACGTACGTACGTACGTGCAATGCGGCTTCTTATTGACTCTTTCTCGATCCTCTTTCGCCGCTTCTGGGCTTTTTTTTTCTTCTTCTTCTTCTTTTTTCTTCAGCACTTCTACAATCGACGATTGTTTCGCCTTTGAAGACGAGCGCACCGAGTATGTACTTTCGTTTTTTTTTTTTGGTCTTCGTTTTTCGAACTGTCGAGTGAGCTTGTTACGTTGGGATTTTTCTCTGTTCGTGTCACGCGACGCTGATACAATTATCCTACTGTGCTACACTGCGACCGACGCGTGGAGATTCTGAAATTCAAGTGATACCGATTTCTAAACTAAGTTTTCTTCTTTTTAGCGAATGGATTTTGATTCCATTTTCTGAAAGTTTTGACAGGTCGAATTTGAAGCACTCTGTTAAAATTCGAAAGAAAACACTGAAGAATATACATTTCGTATTAAGAACGAAGAATGAAGTTTTTACGAACAGAGGGAAGAAAAAAAAAGAAGACACTCGAAGTAAGTTGTTCTCCGACACACACATACACACACAGGAAGAAAAATGCAGGAATGCAACTCTTTTTTTTTTCAAGACTACACGCCTTTCACCGAAATTGAGAAACAAAGCTGCAGCAGCAGCAGACATTGAAGTATACCGGGAGTTCGATTCACCGCCAGACGTTTCCGGTGCGTGTGAATCAGTGACTTGCCCGTGCGCGTTCCCTCGTTTTTGTTTCTTCTCTCTCTCACTCACTTTTTTTTTACACTTGGCTGCCTCTCGGCAGCGGCACAGAGACAACGAAACGGTACTACAACAATCCTCGGTATCGCGATATGTACGCACAACAACGAGAGAGAGAGAGAGAGAGAGGAGGCCCCGTAATACGCAACTCATGGGAAATTTTACGGGAGCGAAGTTTATATCGCAATCGGGGTTAATATAACATTATCTCTATCTCTCTTGAGCACGCGCTTTCTCACCTCTACAGTATAGGCATGAATGGAACAAAAAAATTGAGCTTCCCGTCGTTCTCGAAATTGCACACGCGCGAGTGCGTTCTTTCGATTAAACAATTTTTTTTTTCTCGATCGTATGTATTTGCATTCGCTAATTGATCGATCGCTACGTTCGATCATTCCGGTGTTTTATATCTGCAACGAAGGCAGTAGCAGCGAAACTTTCCTTTAAAGCTGTTACATCATTATTGCGCGGGGAAGAGGGAGTTGTATGATGCGAAAGAGGAAAAACGTGATTATCGCAGCAGCAGCAGCAGCAGCAGCTTAAAACGTATATATCGAAATTTTTCTCGACGAGTACCTCAAACATCTCTCCGCACACCGTTATATATATGCGCGAAATAGCGCAATGATCGCTCTGGAATTACACTTACATCACATACACACAAACACACGCATACGTGTATAGAATCGTCATATGTCGGAGAGGCTCTCTTTGTCGCGGTAGTGCAGTATGGCCTTATGCAATCATCCGAAGAAAGAGAGAGAGACGGCAAAAATATTGCGTTTAATTACGCGGCAATTTTCCTTCTCTCTCTCTCTGTCTCTCTCGACTCTCTTTGTCCGTCCGCGCTTGCTGCTATTCTCGCGAGGACTCGACTCCGTTTTTTTTTTCAAACTTTTCTCATGATGGCTATAAGCTCTTCTCTGTATGTGTGTGTGTGCGTAATGATTACTACGTCTGGGAGAGCTCGACTCGCGGCGGCGCGCGACTTTCTTTATGTGCGCTGATGGGACGCCACACGGAAAGTGCCACTAAAATTGTACTTCTGTGCTTGTGTGTGTGTGCGTGCGTGCGCGTGTGTGTGTGTGTGTGTGTGTGTGTGTGTGTGTGTGTGTGTGTGTGTGTGTGTGTTTGTAACTTTCGAGCTATATGTATGCGCATTTTTCATTGAGGATATCTATGAGAAATTCAATTTGGGAGTGATACTTCAATTGTTAAAAAGAAATCTACTGCTTATTGAAGTGCTTCCTTGAAAAGCGAAATGAACTATGATTTCACTTTTTCTTGTGATGATATTTCTTATCAGAGGGTGACTATTCCAATTGAGATTAATAAAATTATAGTAACATAATGCATTGAGCCATCTTTGGTAAGTTGGTAAACTAATGTCCATATTATTGAATACGAAGCTGAAGCTGACACACCAATTTTAGCTACTCATAATTTCGGCGACGAAAATTGGTGTGTCGGTTCTCTATAGTATTAAACATTATTAGAAACTTGAATCGGGATGGACAGCAATTTAAGAGAGCGGAAATTTTATAGCAACAAACCAAGATTCATGATGGTGGCTCACTATCTGCCAGAAATTCAGTCTGACAGCTTCAGGGTTCATGATTGAATGTATGCAAGTAACGGCACATTTTTTGCCATCACTTTACGGTAGAAATAAATTACAAAACGTTATAGTTTCATACATTAATTTATAAAATTTAAGTAACTTGAAAAACATGTAATAATTATCAATTATCATCACCGAAGATCAATAAATATTTTAGAAATTATACTACAAAGTTGATCATGACTTCGTAACCGTCAATAGTCCATTTCTATAAATCCGTAATAATAAAAAAAAACGTACATAAGGTCAAGCTAACCGTCTATTTCCAATTAAATCGCAGGCTCTATCCTTAAAAAGTCAGTAATTAAGTATTACTCTCTCGGAAGAAGAAGCGAAGCCGCCGATAGAGAGAGAGAAAGAGAAAAACGATTATTTACGAGATAGACGTTGGGACGCGATGATGAAAAGGAAGAAAAAAAAAAAAGACTTAACCATGAGCGCGTCGATCTGGATGCTCGGCTCTCGCAATTAGCGACAAAAAAGCCGCAGCAACAGCCAAGAAGAGGATTATCCATCGATCAGCTATATAGACTTTCTCGTACGCATGCAAACTGCACAAGCAGCAGCAGCAGCTGGCGACGACGACTTTCCTATAGAGAGAGACAAGAAGCAGCCTTCTCGCGTGCGAATTGGGCCAGGCTGCTTCTCTTTGAATTCCGATCTAGAAATCGATCACGGATGCGCGCAACTCGTCTTCTATCTTCTTTATCCTTTCAATGGCTCACCCGCGCGATTCTCGCGACCATTCATTCAATTCAATTCCCTTGAAGTTTTCTTACCGATCTTCGCGAATTTGAATGAAAAGCGAAGAGATTGTTTTTTTTTTTCTTCTAAATCGAATATTTCGATATATACACTTTCTTCTAGCTCGGAAATCGGACGACGACGCGCCTCGCGCGAGAGATCGATGAGAAAGTTGCTGTGCTCGTGAGATGCAACCTATAGAGTAAAGAGATGTGCATTCCCATGCAGGAATGCGGCACGCGCGCCGCGAGTACGGCTACTGCGACGTCGACGTCGACGCGACGGACAGCATGAGGAGAAGAAAAAAAAATCTCATTCGGATTATCATAATTATGACAAAATGAAGGGGTCGATGACGATGATCAGTAGTAGCTAGGAAAAAAACGAAAATTTTGATTTATATACTTGGAAATAATTAACAAGATCGGAAAATTAAATTATATATACGGTCTATTTCGAGTCGCGAGAATTATATCTTTAAAAATTGAATAAATTGAGTATTGGTTCGTTATCCTCGTATATGTATACACTTAATCCTATCTTACAAGATTTCACTCTGGATATATATACGTATGTATATATTTTACACAACCTTGAGCAGATTTACATCGAGTTGGCGTAACACATACGCGTGTTTTTTTTTTCTTCTTCTCGAATTTTATATATATTGCGTACTCATTACCATAGCGATAACACTATTAAGACTGATAAATAATAATTTTGTCGGTTGGTTAAAACTTTAATTAATGACACGCGAAACGTTAATTAGGAAAAGTTTCAGCGGATTATTATTATAAACATTAAATAAAACGTATATTATTATAAACCAACTGTTGCTGGATCAACTTTCTAGCGTACTTAAAAAAAACCATTAAATAAATCGACGTGTCTCGCGGGCAAAGTAGATTAAAAATTATGGCAGGTCGTGTTTATCACGTTTGAAAATCGACGATTTATAACAATAATCCGCTAACAAGCGTTTGTTTGTTTGCAACAACGGCGAAGAAAAAAAACATCGGGCGGAGAGACAGTTGGAAAACTAATGCGGAGAAAGTGCATATAAGTATACGTTAGGAATTATGAGCGCGATTATATATCGGCAGCTTCGATACGCACGGTTAAAGCTTCCCCCGTCATCAATTATGAAAAGCGCGCAAAATCTCAAACGAATGCGCCGTTCCATTAAAGAAAATCAAAGTTTTATATACGAATTTAGTATATAAGAGCTTCAACGATTTGCATCGCATGGAAATTCACCGACTACCTTCATTTGCGAGAGTTAATTAAGCGCAATAAGGACTTCTTTTTTTTTTTTTAAGATATTATGAATGAGAAGATGTGCTATAAGTAAGTGTGTTATATTATAAGTGAAACTCGTAGCTTCATAGAGTATCACTAACATAAATTCGAAAGTTTATTTTTTAGTACTTCAGAAGTAAACTCCGCAGATCACGAAAATTTATGAAAAACGATTATTTATTTACCCAATTTATGATCTGGGTTTGTATATTACGTTAATATATTGCTGTTACATTGATACGCCATCTACTTTCATTTAGATAGAAGTAAGTAAGTGAAAAGAAGCATGCAAAATAAATTTTTGTTTGACGAATAAAATTACGAAATTACCAAACATTCACATCATAAATCACATCATAACATAAGTACACTAGAGAAAAAATTCTCCCGTTTAAAAATCTTTCACTAATTATTACAAAGACGAATATCAAAAGTACACAATGAGCACTAAACTCTCGAAAGCATAACATTCATCAGACATAAGAAACACCTTCGAAAGCGAGAGAGAAAAAGCCAGTAAAATAAATCCAACAAAACAAAGCAAACAAATTCATCAATTAATCCATCAGCTGAAGGAAGGAAGGTATATAAAGAGAAAGAGAGAGAGAGAGAATCGTGCAGGCAAAACGAAGAGAAAAAAAAAGAAAGAAAGAAAGAAGAAGTCTGCACGATCATACATCACGAGTTGTACAAAGGAAGAGAGGAGGCTGCGGCGTGCGGCGTATCGAATGCTGCTGCGGTGAAAGGCGTTTTTGCATGCCAAAACGCGCGACCTTGGCTCGTCATCATCATCTCTGTGTATGTATGTATGTATATATATACGTGTGGGTAGCCCCCTCGAGCGAAAGAATGAGATTTTTCGTATATATGACTAATGTACTCGGACAACGAACTGCCTCTGCCTTTAGGCTCCCAAAAAGCATTGGATACTTTTGCCTCTTTTGTGATGTATATTTCGATGATGATTTACGAGCTTTCTTTGCTAATTTAATCAACTTTTGAGGGCCAGTTGGTTAGCAGTTGGATTGGATTTCTTGCCTTTTTGAAGGATTTTTCTTCAAAAGTATATTATTCAGAAAAGACCTTCGAGCAAAATTGCAATCTGCGCCTTTGATTTGTGCGAGCTATGATTCCAATTTAAAATCGATTTGCTAGTCGTTTAGTCAATCTAAAAAGAAAAATTGTACCTTGAAGTGCAATTTTAAACGACCAAGAGTTTAATATCCATTCTACAAAACTTAGAAAACTTGAACTAAGAAACAATTTGATCTTAACTATGTTATTAAAATTGTTGTCTCTCTCTCTCCCTCTCGCAAACTCGTTCGTTAATTTGCGAAGCAAGAATGTTGAATATATCTCTCTCCCTTATCAAATGAGAGTTGCATAACGCCCAACTCACGAGAGAGAGAGTCGCGCGGCAGCAGCAACAGGTTTCTCTCTCCAAGATCCCTTGGAATGCAGTATATTCTCTTTTGAAAACAATCCATAAATAACAGAAAGACCCGAGTGCATCCCGCATCATTGCCCGAACGAATCTTCGTGCTCGCAAGGTCGAATTGCGATCGATCGATATTTCAATTGGCAATATACATCGAGTGCAATTGTAAAACAATACTTCCGGGCGTATATGTATATTTTTTTTTCCTATCCATTCGAACGACAATGCAAAACGAGCGATATCCTTCTATTATCGGCGATCGATTGGTCTTCGTTAAGAGTCGCGAGTGAGAAATTACCCTGAGTTATTGCTTGTTAGATAGAACAGTTATGACGAATATATAGGAGGACTTCGCCAATTGCGCAACTCGCACACCGATCCATTTGTTCCTATTATTGCGTCCATCTCTCGCTAACCATGCGTTTCGGTGCGACATGTCAATTTGTCAAAGTATACAAGAGTTTATATGACCTATTCAAGTTGTCGGAATTGGTCAATCTCTTCTCGCTATAGTTGCTTGTTGATCTTTGTAGACTATCTTTCGGGTTGTGACATTTATATTTTTTACAAGATAAGAAACTGTCGCGTAGTAATGAGAGAACTCATTATTCGTATTTTTTTTAAAGGAAGGTTAAAGTTTATTAGCTTGAAAAATGTATATTCTACGTCGCAATTTCGATTGGAATAGTTTGGCAAAAGCAAACAATTTTCCATTTGCCGAAGAATTCTCAATTTATCGAGCGAATACCACGAATTCCAAACGTCTTTTCAGATTCATTAATGTCGCACCTCTCGCGGCGGCGGAGGCGTCATTTATGAAATTCCAACTTGGCGAAACTTTTGGCACACAACAATTCTAGTAAAACAGCACACTTTATACACAACCTCACTGTTACTCTTGACAATGAAAATGAAACTCGTTCTCGTCGCCCGAAAATCCAGTTTTTGCTCACGCGAGAGAAAAAAAAAATAAATAAAAGTTCCGACCGCCGTGTCACCGCCGCTGGCAGTATTATTTCGGAAAGCCAGTTTTTCGGCTTGGGTTATAATTTTCGAATTTTTTTCCCAAATGAACCTCTTTCTCTCTGAGGTTCCCCGCCAGCGATGGAATTATTACAAGCGGCTGTTTTGAATATGAAGCAGCAGCAGCACCCTACAAGATTTTATCGTTTCTGATTGAATGTACTTGAATATAGCGGAGCTTACTTTTTTTCTCTCTCTCTCTCTCTCTCTCTCTCTCTTCACGATGAAAACCAGGAAAATTACTTACATCTATAATTTGATAAGTTTGGCTAGCAGATAAGAGAGAGAAAGGAAATTATTGCAAGCAAGTGCATATAGTAGTGGCATAATCGAATAAAAGTAGTATATACACATCGCGATGGTATGGAATAATACTAATCCGCTTTTGCGCATTTATCGGGTGTAGATTATAGTTGCCTTGAGTCGAAAATAAAGTTAAAGAAGTATGAAAGGAGCTTGTGTGTGTTTGCGTTTAATCATCATCAATACACTTAGGAATTCTCGAAACTTCGCGTCATCCATTAAAAGTTAAAAGTTTGCAAGATTCAACAGGAAGTTCTTATTGTCTTGCTCGAGTCTTTTACTATGTGAGTCGACTAATATAGAAATACAATATTGGTCAGTCACTAACAATAGATTGTAAAAACAGCAAACAAAAAAAAAAGTGAATGTTTTGGCATCAATTCTTCCTTCTATTGCCTTGTGTGTGAAACACGATAAAAATCTAAACGACAGAGCACACCGCACGACAACGAGACTTCGTGCGCGGCAAAATGTGTTTCACAACGAGATTCTAAATGAAGCTGTCATCCGTTACACGTGTGAATTGTCTCAGCTCGGTCACAGTAAATTTTTTTTTTTGCGCTTGAGACTATATACGTTGCTATCTTTTGTACCACGCGCTAATTGAGAAAAAATAAAGTCGAGAACGAAACTTATTATGCAACGACAACCGAACTATTTTCAGCAAATTTGGAGTTGGCGATAAAAAGGAGAAAGTTTTTTTTGCAAAAGCGATGGTGTCATTTACGATCGCAACACACAATTCAAAAAATCGACAAAAGAGGCTCGCGAATGCAAAACAGCAACAGGCGGTTTTACATAAACGTTGCGTAAGAATTTCATCTTTAACATGATAATCGAGAGTTATAAAAGGACGCATGAAATTGAACGGAGAAGAAAAGTGTGTGCGACTATAACTTTTTTGAAAAACCATCGCTCGCAGGCACGAGAAACGTAATAGGCATAAAAGATGGCTTTTTTTCGCGGATGATGTGCAATAAAACTATCCAATTTTTTTTTTACGTAACAATAAAAACTCGTTATTCGCGTTTTTATTATACAACACAATTTGTCGGAGCTTTTTTTGCAAAATTATGATATACGAGTGGCATTAAATACGTTTTTTACGCAATGATTTGCGAAAAACAATCATCATAAATTCGAGTATCACCATTTATCTCCCATGCGAAAATATGTGCAAACATTGTTCTTGAGCTTATTCCCTCTGCAAAAAAGACAGAAGCCACAGAAAAAAAAAAGTAAAGAAGGCTTTCCCACTTTCAATTAGGTCAAGTTCCATCGTCGCGTGTTTGTCAAAACGGGGTGAAGAAGAAAAAAAACCGAAGTATATAAATAAAGTACACACACACACACACATAATCGTCTTAAAGCAACCGCTTCGTCGTCTGCAGTAGCAGCAGCACGAGGTCGAAATCTAAGTTTACCGCTGCGCGCCAGTCCAAATCGAAATAAGGGCCTATTTATAGAGCGGCCCAAGCCTTAACGAGGCAAACACGCTTTATTGCCGAAAGAAAAGAAGAAGAAAAAAAAACGGTACCTTAAGCTACTGGTAATTAACTCGCTCGAGATGCCGCGTTGCTGATAAAAAGCTGACTCTTCTCACTCTTCAGTCGCTCACGTTCGAAATGCTGTATACGTTTGGTATTTGAATATAATTACCTGAAACAAATGGAAGAGAAATGCGTGTGTTAGTTGTGGTTGAATAGTGTAATTTTTTATTTTGTAGGTTTTTTAATATTTGAATAATTAGGTTAGATTTTAGTCAGACCTGGAGTCAGACAAATATTGATGATGCTTTTCCTTTTATGACATAACATCTGACATTATTATATTATACTTATACGTCAGAATGAGTCTCTTATTTATCATAGAATGAAACGATTTTTCATCAAAGAGGCGGAAAATAGAAAGATCGCGCCCCCAAGTAATGAAAAGAAAACATTTTTTTTTAAACACTTTAAATTGAAAACTCGAACTAGAACCTCCATTCCAGAATTTCACATTGTTATAAAGAGATGCACTGCAAGTTCAACAATCATCAATAAAAAACAATGAGTCGCTACCGTTCATCAAACTTCTCCTCAAAAACAAAACAAAAGAATAAAACATTGAACGCAAGCGCAAGTAGAACGTATCGAAGAAATTGCGAGCGTTTAACAAGCTTACCTTCTGCGAGCAATTATTTCGGCGGAGCTGCATAATACTCTCTCTAAACTTTAATGACCGAAGAATAGGTCTTAGCAGTCTATTAATCTCAAAAGGAACAATGAATAATGACCATAGTGCGCAACTAAAAAGAAGAATATTTCAGCTACATAGCTGCTGCTGCTGCTGCTGGTGTGTATTACGTAATCCGAAAACGTTGTGGAGGAAAATACGTCGAAAAGCGATTACAACTACTCGCGTCGTTGTCTTCTATTTTTTTTTTCTTTTCTTTCTTTCTTACTCCTATACCTTCGGTGTCTCTCGTAAAGAGACGTTGCACGTTTGAATTTGAACGCGGAGAGGTCGTTAACTCTCTCCCGTAGTAGGCAGACGTGCAGGAATTTTTCTCGCTTCTGGGGCAAAAATACAGAAGAGAGAGAGAGAGAGAGAGAACGAGCGCGCGTAAAACAGCGAGAAAACAGTACGGGGAAAAGGAGAGCTTCTATGCAAAAAAAAAAAAGAAAGATTCCGAACGAGAGCAACAGGAAAACAGAACAAGGACGCTATACCACACTAAAAATTCTCAAAAAAAATAAATATATATATATCTTCATATTCGAATACATCGAAGGAGAATTCAATGAAATCAAATTCGAGCATGCATCGTAATTATACACAGCGCGAATATGTGCACACATTTTTTTTTTTGCTTTTAATTGCAGGTAGTAATATCTTCCTTCAAGGTATGCCTTCTCTTGATTACAACCTTCGACTCGCGCGCGCGCAAAACCTTGAAGTTATCGCCGTTGTTGTTACTTTTTTTTCTTCTTCTTTTCTCATATACATCGTCGCGTCCACGTATATAAAATACAAAACCAAATACCCCATTCTCGTCTCGAATGTCCGCAACTTCACCTCCGACATTTAAAAAATTTTGTTGTATGTAACAAGCGAAAGTCTCTCTCTCTCTCTCTCTCTCTCTACACATAGGAAGTTGTATGTGTATGATAGCCGTTGAAGACTCGTCTCCGCGTCGTTAAAAGTCGGTTTTCTCGCTGCGGATGGAACGAGGAAACGGCTTTTGCAGATATCGAGGCGTGGCTATGCTGCTGGGTATAATCGTCCAACGCTATGCACTGTGCACGGAAACGAACTCTACCAGCCCGTGCGCGCGCGCGCGCGCTTACGCAATGTGCATCCGACGAAACAACAGCTTCTCTCTCTCTCTCTCTCTCTCTCTCTCTCTCTCTCCCTCTGTATAACGTTTCGCGTATATATAGTAATGGAGAGGAATCGGTAACAACGAGAAGAAAAAAGAAGAAGAAAAAAACGGAGAACACTTGTTGCCGTATATAAATCACGATCGCTCGTTTCGCGCTTCGCGCCTTTTTTTTTACAATGCTATACTGCGGATGCTACGCTGGATCTTCACTTTTTATTTCTTTCGCTTCTGGAGAGGAATGTGCGTGCGAGAATGTTTATTGATAAACAATACGCGATATTATATTACTCGCGATGAGAATCACGTCGATTGCAAAATCAGTCTGGGTTTTTCTTTTCTGAAACACCTTGATCCACATCGCGTATATAAAGCGCAAACGATATATATTTAAATAAAAGAAATATCAGTGAAAGCATCATACATCGTATATATTATACTCAGTCGGGCCTGTATCATAATTAGATTGCAATTACAGATTGGTAACTACGCGCGCGCGGGGGCACAATCGACAGAAAACATCGTATAAGCTGAGAAAAAAAAAAGAATTTTAAGAGAATATGTATATGTAATCACAGGCCTATCGAGTCGATAAACACGACGAAACAAAAGAAGAGAGATAATAATAAGCTTTGTACAATCGAAATGAGCTTTAATGCTGTTGTTAATCGGGTGATCAATGATATACTGTTTTAAATGACGCGTGTGTAGGCTTCGATTTAGTTTTTCTTTTCTTTTTTTTTTGCATGGTTACGTAATTTAGTTATATCCGATGATGCGGAAGTGAAGTGATCATCGATTTTAGAGAGACAGTAGTTTCTATCTCTTTTTTTTGTATTTAAGGCTTAATTGCTATCTTGCGTTTTTTGGACTGATTGATATACAGTGGTGTATGCTTGATGCAACGCTCATTTACGTCACTGATTGTTTCTTCGAAGATTCGCGTTACAGGTATTTATGCGCGTTTTCGATCGAATAATTGCCTGAGTGAGTTTTCTTTTTATTTCGGAATAGAACTGAATTTCAATTGGTTTTTGGAAACTCAACTAGCGCTGGAATAATTGCTCTTAATGGACGGGTTTTGGATTGCCCTCGACAAGTTTCGCAAGTCTGAATAATTCTTAACTGTTGCTCGTGTGTATACGCAACCTGACTTTTTTTAATGGGTTTTCTTATTGCAACGAGCGCGTGTGTGGCGAGTTTGGTGAGAGATAATTATTGATTTTTTTAAAACGATAAATTGAATTTGTAAAAGAACAAAAATTTTCAAAATCATATTAATACAGTATATTAAGGCTGGAATAAAGTACTTCGTATTTTCTAAGGTCAACGTGTCACGCATCATATCCACAAACGATGGACACGTCATTATTTTCTCATATGCGCATACGTCAATAAATTGCTCATTAATACTTTAACGAAATAATTATCAATCGCGTACACAGTAAAATTAAAAGGTCGTAGCCCCCTAGCGGCGCCAAGAATTGCCGACTCGAAGCATCGAAGTCGACCAAAAAGACAAATAAAACGTTGCGTATGGAGGAATTCGTGCGTCACGCGGATGCGCTTACTACTATACTCACGAGTGTGGAGTATCGCCAAAAAGGGCGCCCCAAGACTGGCGCACGCTACAACATACTCTTCTGCTACCTGGCACCTATATACTCGCACCGAAGAAGCTATATTTACGGCACAGAGAGCCGCGCGCGCGAACGACCGATGGAATATGCGATCGATTGCTCGAGCCAACAGAGAAGACTTTCTCCTCTGTAGCTTCTCTTGCATCTTCTTAATTTACATCGCAGCGCGGCGAGGTGAGGGAGGGAGGTCGAAGAGAGAGTTTTGTATTAGCATTCGATTGAAATCAAGAGCGGCAGGTGGATTTTTTTCCGAGAAGATTGGACGAGGGTCCGTGTTTTTTTGTTCGTTCGAGAGGTGAAAATTGTACGTGAATAATCGCGTTGCGAGTTTTCGGTAGATAAAGGTGAAAATTTGACGGCTTTGACCTGGATTCAAAGTTGATTTATTGCCACGAAGATTCGGTGTCTTCTTCTTCTTCTTCGCACCGTATACGACGATGGATTTATGCCTTTTAATGCGACATGAAAAATTTTAATCTGATCATCGTTGTATCGTATGGTAAGATGGATGGGATTTTGTTTCGAATGAAGTTTAAAAATCCTGATGTTGTTTTTTTTTTGCAAATATATAAATTATAAATGACAGTCGCTGACATAGTGTAAGCTTTTAAATTGATCGTGGCTCGTTGCTCAATTCCGCGGCGCGGGCAAATTATCCACGCGAGCGCGTATGTAAATGAAACGTACTCGCAAATGTTCATTCATGAATCGTACATATTGAGTTTGGACGTTGAATTCCAATTAAAGGCCTTAAAGCCAATTTGAAAATACCGCGAGGCAAGTGCATAAACAGAATAATTCAATCAACTCTCTCTCTCTCCCTCTTTCTCCACATCGGCGTTCGTTAAGCCTTTTGCCGTCCTCTTTATGGCTAACCCGAAAAGGCTTTTCCCTCTCACTCACTCTCTCTCTCTCTCTCTCTCTCTTCGAATGCCGCCGCTAATCTAAACTTAACGAGCATAACGACAACTGTTGATTCGCCTACGCTGCGATGCAACGTTTATTCCAGAGCTGCGTTGTTCGTGTCGAACGACTTCAAAGAACATTAATTCGTTTAACTTCATTCGCGAAAATAATGTTAAATTTTTATGACTTTTTTTCCACTTTTTTACATCTTATAGAAATGAGAGTCAATTATATTTGATTAAAGATAATGTTTATTCATACAGTAAAATGATCGTTATTGACGAAATCAACGAACTTAAGTTTGAATGTACAAAAACTGCATAGCAACAGTGACAATATTTTATTTGCTGTTTACATCTAGATTATGGTGGTGACAGTCATATCAAACAAATTGATTATTATCAAATTTCGCTATTATCACCGCTATTATCAAATTTCGAGGATATAACATGCAAAAGATAAAAGTAAAAATACTGATGATTGAATCTATCTATTTGTAAGAATCATCAACTACCAAAAAATCATCAAAAGTACAAATAAACAATTGCCGCTAATTCACTAAAACAATCACTAGAGATTACAACTAGCAACAATCTTTTGATCTAAGACACCATCAATACATTAAAAATATAAAAAAAATTCATTCAATTTCCCTTTCTCCTCACTGAGCGCGTCTATCGGAATCAGAATGAGGTTGAGAAAAAAAAAGCCTCTTTATTTTCTCGAAGAGCTTAACAATCGGCGCTGTTGATCTTAACGTGGGCGTCCCACACACACACACACACACACACACACACACTCACTCACGCCCCATGTTTAATGTCTCCTCCATTTTTCCTCTCTCTCTCTCTCTTTCCAGTGTGTATTTTTACGTTAAGCGCCGCCGCCGCCGTTGTTGCTTTATTATCTCCGCGTTCCATTTTTCACTCTCTCTCAACGACGTGGTCGCGTGGCGCTTGCATACATACGCTTGTTTGTTGCAATCGCGAGATTTTTCTTGATACGTCCGCAGCGGCGGCGATTGAGTGGTAATTAGGTGTATATGCGTGTGATGCGCGAGTTTCACAATGCAAATTCCTCGCGGCGACGGCGGTGCGTGCGATGGGAATCTTTTGAAGAATAATGAGAGATGATGGATATACATAGCTGTTGTTTGTAACTTTATTTAAAAAAATATACATATATATATATGAGCCGAAGGCCATACGCTATATAAATCGATCGGACAAAGCTACTCCTGAGAACGAAATAACGGTTTTGAAGAAAAAACTTCGTTTTCTTAATCGCAAATATCAGCATTACCTTAATATGACAATTATATCGCACGCAACCCACATATGTATACCTTGTGATTAACTTCACGTGTGATTTGAAGTTTCCTTTGAAAATTGTAATTTACTTCGCCTCGAGAAGATAAAAAAAAAGGATAAATAAACACAATTATGCAGCAGCGTCGCTGTAGGGCTCTCGCGTGTGTAACAATTACCCAGAGGAAGTAAACGTCATTATTTTTTATATATATACGAGCGAGAAGATAAAAAAAAACAATGTCACGCGAAGTCACGATGATATTTTTCTTTCTTTTACACGTTGTACATGTGTATCACTTTACACTTATAGTATATATAGTACAAGAGGGTTACGAGGACTAGGAGGTGTGGCGTGTCGCCCTCTTTTTCTCTTTCTCTCTTTACATTGTGTTATAAACGTTATGTTTCCTAATAACCGATTAATCGTGATTTCGAATCTCGCGCGGCGGCGTGTCGTGCACGTGACCTTGCAAGCTCCAGTACGGCGACGGAGAACGGGCTGGGTTGCTTCGAGGGGGTCAAAGAAAGTGTGCACGTTGGGCTGCTTTTACGGTATATCACCGCACGTGTGCAACACGCGCGCCGGTCACGTATAACACTGTCAAACGGTGTTTTATTTTACTCAGTGTTTCTTTTTTTTTTCGTTTCTTATTTGGCTGCTTTTTGTTTATTTGGGTTAGTAGTTGCTTAGTTTTGTTGTTCCGATGGTATGACGACTGAAGTTTTCTTAATATTATGTATGATTACGAAAATTATAATTGTTTGAGAAATTATTTTTATAATTTTAGCGCTAAAAAGTACAAGAAGCTTTCCTCACCATGAAATTCATCATAAACACTGATGTTCAAATCAAAGTTACTTTTAAAAATTTGATCTTACACACTTCTGTTAAAAATTCTTCTTGCGGGATGAGCTATTACTCTCCAGCACCTAGTGTCACTCCAAAAAAACTTAAACTGAAAATTAATCATATCCAACTCGATGGGAAGTGAACAATAAAGTGAAACCGACATCGAGTAGCAAGTAAAGAAAAAAAAAATGATGAACAGTTGAAAATCTCACGGGCATCATAAAGCAAATATCCCTCATCGGCAACAACAAACAGCCATAAAACTCCACCTTATATTCCCGACATTATTCTCCAACGATGACAAGACTTTCCAATCATGCGGCAATAATCAAGCGGAAGCAAAACAACGCGCACATTGAAGTAAAAAAAAAAAGATCTGCAACGCGTTTCCATAAAACGCACGTCCGACACAACACAGACACACATAAAGAGCGCAAACTCTCTCTACGTCGCACAATGTATATATATCGCACGCGTCTTTCACAATGGCGCATATTCTGCATCGTCGTCGACGTTCGTCGCCAGGAAAAAGCCATTCGGTCTTTTCCGTTCGCCATTCACTCGTTCATTTCTCGAGCTTCCTCCTTTTTACGACGAAAAAAATTGGCGTTGCCAACGCATATATAACTACATATATAAAATTTCTTTTTTTTTATATATATACGAAAGAGAAAACTGCTTTGAATGGGTTTGCCAACCGCGGATATAAAGGAAACGAATTGGCTACCGCGTGATAGTGGAATTTGCTTGCTTCGAGTGAATTTTTTTTTTTTCGCTGGCGCTCTTTAGGTATGATATGTATTTTGCTTTGCGTTGCTGAATTCTTGGCTCGCTTTAGCAGTTTAATGCACTTTGCTGCTGCGTACAACTTTTCTTTTTTTTTTTTTTTTTAGGAGTAAAGATTGATGTAGCGCGTCGACTCTGCCAAATATATGTTTCTTTTTTTTCATCGTCATGTTTATGAATTGGTCTGCTCATCAAGTTATTTGGTAATTTATACATTAAATAAAATTCTAAGCGAACCTCCCTGTTAGAAATGATCACGAATAATTCGCGAATTTTTCGTGAATTTAATGGGTTAAGAGCGTCACGCAACAATAAAGTGTACTCAATATATAAACAACTTATCGTGTTTTGTCTCAGACGTACTAGTGAGGTTATTTACCATTTGATATGATTATAATAATCATTGAACGATAATTTCAAAAAATATAGGCGTTTTACTTGAGCGCCAAATCCTATAGGTTATATGGTTCACGAATTTTTTTCGTGAACTTTCTAACAGGGCTGTTTCCAAGTATATCCGAGATATCATTAGTAATTCATAAATAAAAGAAATTTCAACGTTCTATCCTGCCTTTAATTATTTCGAGAGATCTATAAAAATCACGCTCATCAAAAACGAACAGCTGCGATATAATGAATTCAATGATTTTTCAACCCACGAAAAAAAAAAATCTCTCAACAATCGCCTTTTCTTATCTCGTATTACACTTCCCAGAAGTCAATCATTTCGCGCGGGCGTCGAGATTTTTCCAATACACACAAGCCAATTTTTCATCGTCTGCACACAATCGCAGCAGCAAGCTCGTTATCCGTTATAAATAATTGTCTCTCAATCTCTCGTCGGCGGCGGCGGCGAAGGAAAATTTGCACTGAAAGAGCTTGCAAAGAAAAAAAAAAGGTTAAACTCACAATGGCACACAGCGTATATATATATATACGATCGTCTGTTTTGCGCGAGCGCACGCCCTCGCTCTCAATGCAACACACACTGTAACGTAACGTTGGTATCAAAAGGAGTGGCTCCTCCCGCCAACGAGATTTTTCATATATATATACCCACACACACATACACACACTTCTCTCGTGAGAATCGGGACTAGGAACGTTATTTTTTTTTTAATCTCGCGCGAAAAGCATCGTATAACGTTTTGTTATAGCGATGGTTCGTTATTACACTAAACAATAATTCTTTTTTTTAGATAATGTAATAGATTGCATTATGGTTTTTGTCGATGCTTAGAGCAGATATGACTCAAACTGCTGTGCAAAAGAGATCTTTTGTAGATCCGATGCTGAGTTGGTAATTTACGGGTGGAGGGATTCGTGATTAATGAATCAATAAACGTTGTGATAAATCGTGCGGTGTGAGTTTCCAGTTGTGATAAATTATCGACCGTGATATTCTCTTTTTTTTTTGCATTTTGAGATATACTTATTTAAATTACGAAATCGAGCATGAATTACGGGGTTTTCCAGTGTAGAAGTAGGCAATAATAGCTTCATTGTTTTTTTTTTTTTCAACATAAAACGTGAGAAGTATTATTTCCTGTACAATGTATGTACAGAATGTTTTGTAAAACACTTGTTACATTGTTTTTCAAATGTTTATCTCGACTTGGTAATTCAAAAAAAAAATATTAATTAGAAAATCGAAGAGATGACTTTCGTTACAGAAATATCTCTCAATCAACACGTGACGAAACACCGTTGCAATTAAAAAATCGAACCGATGCATTTTGAATAACAAATCAAAGCTGAATAATAGAATTGAGATCTCGAATTTAAAATAACGAATGATAGGATCGCCAGGAGGGAGGGCCTTCCTACTCAATAACCCATTAGAAACGTATTACAAGAGAGAGAGAGAGAAAGAAAATAATGAGAACGACATTATAGAGCCGTTGAGGTCGCTATATAATAAGAGATCTCACGGAACGACAAGAGAGCCAAAGGTCGTTCGCCGCAGCAGCAGCAGCAGCAACTCGTCATCGATCGCATACATAACAAATCGCGAGCAAAGCGAAAGTCAATCTCAGCTGCTGCGCCCACTCGAGGTAATTCCTCTACATCCCGCATATGTCGGAAAAAAAATTCAACATTGCGCAAACGACCGTTGTGTGTGTTTACGTAAAATGTCTCGAAATTAACGCGGATGATATGTCTATATTAACTCTCGTATTTTCCCGCGCGTGTATATTTTCAATTAAATTTTTTTTTTTACCACGCCTTCATTTTTCTTTTTTTTTCGATATGAATTACTATATCTACTTGCTCGATATTTTCTTTCACGCGGAGTTGCCGTGTGACGCGAAAATTGCTGCTCACCACGCGACGCACATATACACGCTGGGCTTGTGTGTTGAAAGTAGCTACTGTTGGAAAATGAATAAAGCAATAATTTAAAACCAACTGATCCCCGCACGATGCGTTATATACCACACCGGGCATCCGGTGTCGGACGACGACGATGCTGATTCGCGAGCTTCCGTCATTTGCGCTTTCACATGTCAACTGTACTCTTGGAATGAAAAAGAAAAAATAATATTATGGATTACGTGTATCGGTGTTAGAGGATTAAAATATGACTTGGCGCGCTCGCGCTTTTCAAATGGATTTATCGAAATCGACCGAGTGAATTCATCATTTGGATATTTTTTTATTTTTCGGTGAATATAAATATGAACAAGGAAAGACGGTAAATCATGGGTATTTTTCTTTTTAGCTGCGAATGAAGTTATAAATTACGTCGGATTATATTCTCTGGTTACGGATTTCGAAATAACATTTCTATTAAAAAAAAAGCTTGTTTTTTTTATTATTTAAATTGACATTTTTTGCGTAGAAGAAATTTTAATTTGGAAACTTTAGAAAGTTAAGATAGTCATTTAGAAAATCTACTCACATCAGTAAACGTACAAAGATAATCCATACATATAGTAGTGAGTGATACGAACCTGCAAACAGAAAAATAAAAACTGTTAGATTGTCATTCAAAATGCTTTTTACATAATTTCACGTTTCACAATCAGCATAGAACAGGAACACTGTACTTCAGTCATTATATATATCGAAACCAAAGCATTAAACGTTAAATCATCATCATCATCATCATATGGGAATCGTATCTCGCGTGTGTTGTTCGTTGCGCGGAAATCGCAAAAAAGAGAAAAGAAAGAAAGAAAAAAAAAAAAGAGAAATGAGCGGGCGATGGCATATACGCGACGTCGAATACTGTTGCAAGTATATAGTGGCGGTAATGAGCGATATGCCTTTTAATTAATGGGCGCTCGATGCTAATTTTCGCCTAGGCGCGTATAGCAGCAAATCCTCATTTCTCTCCTCTCCTCCGCGGACTTATATACGCTAACTGCCTGCGAATTGCTCGTTTTTCCCTTACACACATACACACAAGTATATATAAGAGAGAAGCTAATTTCGTCTTGCGTGCGCGGCGAGAGCGGCATATATTTTTCTCTCTCTCCTCTGCAAGCCTTTTTCGGACCACGCAGGTACGAGATATAAGACGCGCCGCATTATATTATGCTCTTTTTTCTCGTATACATATACGTATGCTATGTATGTACGATGCGTGTTTTGTTACGTCAGGGATAGCGAATCTACTGCGAACGACTTTTTTATTTTAATTTCTCTTTTTTATTTGCGCGTGTTATGCAATTACTGATTGATAGTGAGTTGTTGGTCTTGCTTATTTTTTTGTGATAGCGTGTTTTTAGAGATGCGTTGATTTTCAGAATATTGGATGATTTTACGAGAAGCAAAATATTGTACGTTGCTTTTTCGTCTCATGATTAATCCACAAATTTCGTTTCATGATTAATTTGATCGAAGTCTTAGGCTGCATATATTACGCAGGTAAACAATAATCCTATTAAGTGTTTCTAAAGCATCGTCTAATTTATATTTACGAACTACATCAATTCAATCCACATATGGGAATGCAAATTAAAATACTTTCATAATTCTTGTTTAATTCTTTTTTGAATTCTCAATAAACATTACCAGCCATAATTTATTTGTAAATTTAAAAAGTGATAAGACTTATTAAGCAACGTCAATTATGCCTAGCATAAATTTCATCGAAACGCGAAATTATGAAAATTATACAACTGGAATTCATCGAGGAGAAAAAATAAAAATACAAAATTTGCAATGCAGAAATGGCGCAATAGTCAAACGTATACAACTTTGCAAACTGAATAAATCTCATCTGCAGATACAGGTGAGTGACGCGCTAGAAAATAGTCAAGTAATTAGAAAACAGAAAAAAAAGGAGGTGACTTACGTAAAAGAGACACACGAGTCATTTAAAACG
Source organism: Galeopsomyia nigrocyanea (assembly GCA_035047105.1). Lineage (NCBI taxonomy): Eukaryota > Metazoa > Arthropoda > Insecta > Hymenoptera > Eulophidae > Galeopsomyia > Galeopsomyia nigrocyanea. The sequence goes on from JAWWMK010005557.1 coordinate 78,714, forward strand.
ATGTGTGCCACACACACACACACACTGCACATACACTCACGAAAACTCTCATCACACACTCGGCCTACCGCATACATATTATATGTGATCCAATAATATTATAAAACCTCAAAAAAACCCATCGCATGCGTTTTACGTAACTGTCTTCTTTATGGAAAACGCGTGTCGCGGTCGTTTTCTCCTCTCAATTCAAAATACATCACTCGAATATACATCACGCGCTTGATATTTACATTTATACTCTCACTCGCGCGCGCGCGGAGACTAAAATTATATTTAACCGCTTTGATAGATACTCTGATGGATTCTGCAATTAAAACACTCGGCGGAATTCTATGCATTTATTAAAACTCGTAATTTCTTCGAAGAAAAGAAGAAAATTCATTTTTTTTTTCACCTATTTTCGCGTATAATTACACGAAAGAAGAGCCAATAACTGTTTACACGCGCGCGCGTGCGAGAAAGGTGCAATGAAAACGAGCAGCATGTGTGTGTACGCATTCCTAGCGAGTAAAAGAAAGAAAGAAAGAAGAGAGAAAAAAAAAAGTTGTACGCTCCCGATCGCGACCGTTATAACCGAGCGCGCGAGAGCAAAGTGATCCATAAGCCTGTTGCGCACCTACGCTACGGTACGGATTTTCTCTCTCGAGCGCGGGGGGGTTTATCGTGGAATTTCCGTATAGGAGAATGTATATACGCCTGAGCTTTTGTGGAGATTTTTTTTTTTAATTTTTAAAAAATTTTCCTGTTGCGAGTTTACGAGGTCGCGTGTATACTATAAAGGTACTATGTAATCCAATGTGCGCAGTCGAATGCTTATCTTTTGTACAAGGAGCGAAATTTTTGGGAGCAAAAAATACACACACACATTTTGATAAATGTCGGGCAATGTGTATTACCGCTTATACTCGCGCGAAATATTTAGCATAAACAAGTATTTCGACATCGCTTGCGCGCACGCACACGAGTGTTGCGCTTTGTTGTTCGACAACCGAAATAACTTGTTGTATGATTATAGAGTTCAATAGGTAATGCATCGATTAGCATATTATCGTTTTTTTTTCTTCATTTCTCTCTAATTTCGTGTTTCTAATGCGCGCGTGAGAGACTAATGGACTTTCACGATTAAAACTCGAAGTATATACACAGACACGGTCGTTTCCTGCCGTGTATACTTCCGTATTTATTTCGGCGTGACTGCTTATAATTTCGACAGCTTTATTTGAATTGAATTTGAAGTTGTTATATCGATGGGTTAACAGTAAAATTAAAGAAAGGTGTGTTTTGCTTTAAAGTAATTATTTCACTGATATTCTTTGTAACCATATTTAATTGTGATTTCCATTTTAGATCGACTGATGCCCCTACGGTCGCGTCGCAGCCACTTTGAAAACGGCGGCCAAACAGCAACGGAGCGATGCATAAAACTGTACAAATATTTTGAAGCACGTTCGTTATTTAAAGTTACAATGAATATTTTTTTATTCAAGAGCAAACAAAGTGAATGTTTTACCATCTGGTGGCAGATTTCAAAACTCATATTTTACTTGGAATTGAAGTTAACAATCACGACTGTCTTTTTGCCGACTATATAAACTTCATAGAACGCAAAAACAGATTTCAACGAAAATAGGTGTGTCAACTCTATATATAGTATATTACAATTCGTCAGAATGTGGGACGGGAATGGATCTCAGATACAGAAGAACACCGAGCTTTGCTCGATCGGCTCCTCGATCGGCTCATGGTTGTATCAAATTGTATACGATCGCTGTTCATATATGAGAATGAGTCTTTAAAGCATTGACTTTTTTCGTGGACATACGTGTACTAACGACAATAATCTTACACGTATTTCCGTCAGAAACCTAAGCTCTGGACTCCGCCAAGTCTGGCAGAAATTCTGCTTGTAAACTTCAGCTTCATATAAAGTACGTATCCTAGAAAAAAAAAATTTTCTCCTAAGAATAGCATCGTAATATTCCTATCAAAATTATTCCAAAAAAATTACTCGTAAAACCATATATACTCGACCCATTTGTATGCACCTAAAACTTCACCGTTACAGAAGCCATCCTTCAACGAAAAAAACAAACGAAGAGTTTCATTTGAAGTAGCAATAATATCCAGCACCACCATCAGCACACTCACACCAGGTGCGACACGGTTAAAAAGGCAAGTAGGTCGAGAGCTTCCACTTCGGTTTCGGTTCAGCTCCACTGGCTTTTTACTCTATGTTCGAGCATCGCATGTATACTACACTACCTCCTCTCGTTCATTGTTGTGTACATCGCTCGCGCGCGAGCGAAAGAGCGGCATTGTTCTTCTTCTTCTTCTTCTTCTTCTTTCGTCGCATCTCGCGTATCGCGGTAGCTTGAAACTATCTCGTGGGCAAATCGTTCTACCGCGTGTATCTATACACAGTGCAGTGAACCCAGAGAAGCGCACAGCGTAGAATTGGAAATTTAATTGCCACCGAAAGCAATTGAATTTTCCGCTCTCTCTCTCTTTCTCTCTCGCTCGCTAGCAGGTAGGAAAATTAATGTGTTACCGACGGTTGTGATAGATCGCGTTTTGTCTCTCTATCTTTCGCTCCCATAGGGGGATTTACGATTGAAATTGCCTGTATGGGAAATTGAAAATATATTCGCGTGAAAGTGAAGTTTTCCGCAGATATATATATA